>PQWD01001297.1:0-205719 GCA_019425675.1 Leucinodes orbonalis
GGCGTAAAAAGAATTTTTAAAAAATAAATATGTAATTGGCACAACACATATACTCAAATTGGATTATAATATGTTTATCACCAAGAAATTTGGCGTCAAAATATAGGTAAGATTTCAAGACGAGCCTAAGTTCGCCAGTCAGCGAGTTCGACTTAATTCTGACTACTGTAACTGCTTTCCCGAGCGTAAGCGGCAGATTAGCTTTCCTAATGTACGTGTCGTTCTTGTCGAAACAAAAGTCACCCAGTTGCCGTAGGTCAAGTCCACGCGTTCGCCGTGCCTCAACGCGGAACACCCAACGCTGATCGCTGTTCTCGCTTACGGTGTCATTCTGGAAAAACGATTATCAGAATGAGCTATTACTAACATTTATACTAGTGTCTTAGCTGTATATTGTTTCATCACCATCCGCTCATTAAAACGTACCCACACAAGCCTACCGTAAGGGTGTAGGTATAGGCCTTAGTGGTCCATTTGAATGTTTCGTAGGCGTGCGCAGCCAGAGCGTCGGATAAAACTAGATAAATTTAAATATTCGCGAAATACATTATGGTGCGTGGCGGGATTTGATCCTGCACCCTCTAGATCGGAAGGCCAACAAACAATCACACATGACCCAGACTCTCATTAATTGAGTTAAAACATATTTTTTTTCTAAAGTAAAGTATGTTGCCAATCAAACAGCCTGGTAAGTGAAAGTGGCATAGCAGTAGCAGAGTAAGGATTTTTTATTAATATGTATGCAGACTTCCTAGTCTGCCTACATATTAATAAAAAATATAAATTGTCTCCCTGACCACTCTTCTGATTGTAAAGTAGTAATGCCACCCATGTTCCTCGCCTGTAACTCCGAAGGATCAACAGTGCGTGGGAAGGGTATGCTAAAAGAGTGATACTAGTCGCGATAAAAATATATGGCCAATCAGGAAATAAGGCAGGTTACAATTAGCAGGTTCTGTTGCATAAACAGTAAGATTTATACCAAAGTTGTTACGAATCCAGCGGTATGAGTAGGAGTACGGCAACAGTTGTATTCTTGTCTGCATCACACTGGAACAGGATTTTAAGTAAATATTCAACAGCTACCTCAGTTGTTGCACCAGTTTCACTTTCGCCTTTCCCGTTACTGGTATTGTTCTTCCGTCCAATCTGGAAAATATATTAATAATAATATAATAATCATTATTTCAGATTAACATCCATATGTGTTAGTTACAAAATTGACTTATTTATTAAACCCTTGGATTATTGTGACTTCATTTTAAACATAGCTCTCAATGAGTTTTTGTATTTCAACCAACGCTCAGCAATTTAAAAAAATACAGTGGCGGTATGAAAATGATTTGCGTAAATAAATAGACTGTAATGAATCGAAGCCATGTTCTTGAAAATTGGTAGTAACCAGTCGAAGGTCACAAAATTTTTGAGTAAGGAAAATTAATACATACTATGGTTAATTTAATGTTAGATCGTGTGAAGCATTGGACTGTAATAGGTTGACAGAGAAATAGCGAATTAATTAATCCCTGAAATTTGTTTTGGTTCAATGTGAACGAATCGCAAAACTTAACTCTTTGACAGGCATAACGTATTTTTTAAGATTCAATGGTTTGAACTCTAATGTGAGTCTATGAGGTTCATATTATAGTGTTTACATATTAGCCACATCGGGGAAAAGCGTTAAGACAATAGTGGATTTATATTTTTACTAAATAAAAAGACCACAAGCATGTTCCTGGCAATGAATGTTTATCGTGTAGGGTTATATTTATCACAGAAATAAACAAATAAAACCACTTAACCTTAACATTATCACTAAATCACAACATCGCGATTATAAGGACGAAAGATATTATCTTTAATTGCACAGATAAGAAAGTGAATAGCCGCTTCATTTTGCACTTGAATTTACTTAGAGCCCATTTATAATTGCTTTGTCATTGAAATATACCTAAGTGAATCGACATAACAGAAATTAAATTGTTGCCACAAAAGATCGCTTAAAGATTTTCTTAAGTACTGCGTCCCATAGGCAAACGGATAACCGTTGGATAAATAATTAAGTTGACAAAATAAATAACCATACCATGGGTCAGTATGCCCTGGATCTTCTTCTCGCGCTCCACCTTCTCCCAATAAGAGCCCCAGTCCCTGTAGAACTCCTCGGATTTCTCGTGCGCCAACATGGCGGCGTCCTCGTGCGGGTAGCCCGACATCTCGCCGTCCGTGGAGCCCGACTCCGAGCGGGACTCCGCGCCTGCCAACGCCAGTAACATTACGATAAGCTCCGTTGCGAACATTAGGTACCCTTATTTTGCTTATTTCCACTTAACGACTTATCGCGGAAAGACAATGGAATAGTTTGTGGGGAGTGGGGGACAGTTACCCTCAGCGAGTCTTTGATATATATCAAAAGTTAGTATTAGTTACACTTTTTATTGATAAACTAAGAAAATCCATATTCAGAAGTATTTTCAAATTTCGAAAAGAAAAATATATACTTTATGAATGTATTACTTAATTATTTATGTTATTCTATATAATTGACAATAAGTCCTCGTTTATTCACTCACTATTATATACAAGCAGCCGGGAAACAAATAAAGATTACTATATAGAAGAAAATATCAGAAGACAGCAAATATTAGAAGGACTTTAGAACTAATACAAGATTGTGTTATCAAAAGCAAGAATAGTAAACAGGAATTGATTTGTCTGTACAATAAACACTATTTGTTTACGTATCTAACCTAGATGTATTCAAACAAAAAACTTCACGTTGATTCAAGATTACCAAACTGATCTAGTAAATCCTTGACATCAACAAAAAGCGGCGTACAAAAAGCGTTAAAAACAAAATAAAAAATCCATGTGCTTACTGTTGTTGTTTCGCAGTGAGAAAGCGCGATGCAAAGTCCACGCGTCAGACTCGGCGGTGCGTCGGGTGTATACTGCGGGCAGGTACCCGGAGACACCTAAAAAAGCAAATATATGGACTTGAGCACAGGGCTGGCGACTTTTTAGAACAATGACAAAACAAAAGACAACGTCTATTACCTTCGGGTCTTAAGGTACTCAACTCAACTCAATTTGTCAGGCCTGCCATTACATACTTAGTCAACATTATAATTTTTTTAACTTGTTTAAAGTTGGAATAAAGACAGGCAATGATTTTAGTCATTGAGAGATTTCGAGCCTTAGCCCTCTATACTTTGAATCAAAGTGGTTTGGAAGGTTTCCAGAGCCTGGTTCGCTATTCGGCAGGATAGGGCCCAAGCAGGTGAGATTAACTTGGATCTCAAAAGGTGCATAACCGACCATTTCAATAATGTAGGTAACTATGTTAGAACCACTTACATCCGATCATTTGTGTCCTGATCTCTTTTTGACCTATTGCAGTACACTGCTGGACATAGGTCTCACCCATTGGATGACAAATATTTTGGTTCTCTACTTTGGTCATTCTACTCTTCATACTCTATCAGCGACATGTCGTAAGTCGTCATGCCCGATTAGGTCTCTTATTACCCGGTAATTTACTGGGTGTCTTAAGAACAAAACATTGAGCAGATAATTGGGAGCAGCGCTCTCTTACTACGATTAACCTTTTTTTTCCAACCCCCAAGAGTGGAGATTATGGCAAAATTCTAATTTTATTTCCTTCCTACCCTAATTTCAGCAGTGGACTGTCACGGGCTGTTAAAGTAAGTGTTAAAATAAAGCATATATAGGTACCTACACCTGGTGCTAGATTATTAGAGCTTATTTAAATACATACTCGTAGGTTAAACTCAACTGTATCAGTTATTTAATGTTGTCTATTAATTTCATTCAAATGCCTAAAGAGTAATCTGTCCAAATATCTGTCAACTTCTAAATTTAAAATAATAAGTATCTACATTTTATATTACAGAAATACCAAAAACAGTCTTTAATATATAAACAAACTATACGACAGCCCTATATTTAACAGCTGAATCTGACATCTTAGATTAAGATATCGCTATCAAAAGTCAAGCGATATAACTATATGCTAAGTCATCAAAACATAACTGTAAAGCAAGTCAAACATGATTGTAAATTCTTTCACATCTCTATAAAAATAAACATCATCACCATAAGCCTATATCGCCCAACTGCAGGGCACAGGCCACCCGTAGAGCATAGCTATGTGAAGATTAGGCCGTCGTGACTCTCCACGCGGGCGGAATGCTGATTGGTGGGTTGTTAACGACTAATATTCTAAGATTATAGCTTGGAACAGACGACTTAGCGTGACCACTGAAGGACGGGAATCATCTTTCTTTGATCAGGTGATTCAACCTGCAATGTCCTAAACAAACTGGGAAAAATCGCTCGGCCACTTTCATTGAGTCTCCCCGCGAGAAAACATTTATAATAATATCTATTTATTAAGAGATTAACACAAATATTAAACTAAAGATATTCATATAAATTAAAGTTAATTGAGGACATACTACGTTGCACTATGTACTTTGTCGTTTGAATAATAATTCAAATAGGTATTTCATCGTAAGAAAATATAAAACTGCTTTAAAAACCCTTCATAACTCAATCCATGCTAAATAATAGTGTAATAAACATATTAGACAGTTTTTCTTTTGCTGTTAATTCCGTAAACAAAGTCTACTTAACAAAACAATGACACCTATTAGACGAGTTTAATGTAGAACTAGAACGCTATTAATAGCTTTAATTATATCACAATCTAGCAAACAAAAACACACCATAAAACTCAACTGTAGTTTACACAGACTGATTGACGGCAAAACGGCCACAACTACTACACAAAACTCTTCAGTCCATGTCACTGACCTCCAAAATTGCAGTTCAACAAACGCAAACAGTTGATGGTACGAGTCATAGTTGCGGACTGGCGCGTTACTGATAAGATACAGCGTGCTATGTGCTATCGCATACGTAATATTGTGGCGAGATGTTGCAAGATTTAATATCTTAAATAGGCACAATGATGTAAAAAAGTATTCGTGGATTCGTGATATGCTCACAAAACAATCGCAAAAAGTGTTCTAAATGCAGTGACAGCACACATACACATATTTCGAATTTCGAACACATTTACCTAAACAAAAGAGTACACCTAATATTATAAAGAAGAATACTAACTAATATTATATTATTCAATTATTATTACTGTTTAATAAGTTCAAAATAGACTTGAAACATTTTTATAAATTTTAAATTACTCTATACCAAATAAAAGAATACCCTGCGTGTCGACGATGTTATTCATGAAAGACACACCGAACTCAATAAAACATTAATAACGTTCTTATAGATAGGCAGTGTCTCTAACCCAGGATATTCACTGCCATACAATTATTAATTACTCATACCTATGCATGAATCGAGCCATAACTATCAGACAATAACTTAATGTTATGTATGGGTGTTTTTCATAACACATAAAATTACGTACAATGGATCGTCAAAGTAAAATTTAATTCATTTTTTTATAAGTTTGTTAAATTAACTACTTGTCAATAGCTTAATTTGATTTACCCTAAATCGATATCTATGCTTCGGTGGCTCAATAGTGTGGACTGTTGCCCTTCTACCGGGAGGGCTGAGGTTCAAATCCCGAGACGTACCAATGTGTTTACGAAATTATATGTACGTTATCCGACGCTCTTACGGTGAAGGAAAACATCGCGAGGAAACCTGCGCACGCCTGCGAAGAGATTCAATGGTTGTGCGTGAAGTCGTCCAACTCGCACTGGGCCTGCGTGGACGACTAAGGCCTAAACACCCTTTACCGGTAGGCTCGTGCCCATCAGTGGAGACGTTTAATGAGCTGATGATGATGATGATATCTGTACACAAGTTTATGATTCTGCTGATGAGACAGTTGCATTTGCTTTAATTCACTTACACATTTTCCTGCCTTCGTGGTCTAGTGGTGTGAGCATTGGGTTCAGATTGCTGCATAATCGGAGTTAGGATGTAGTTTGATACCCACCAATCCACATTGGGCCCGCGTGTGAGTTACTGCGAAATTCTCTATGACTATCTGTGTGGAAAGACATGTTCCTGCAGCGTGTCGAGATAGACTGATGATGAAAACATTTTCCATAATTTTTAAATTCATAAAGAGAACGGGCGGTTAATTCGCTCATCTGGTGCTAATCATATTATGAGAGTTATTAGGAGCTATTGTGGAGCTGACCTTTCGCTTGCAGTGTCCAGTCAGTGCCCTTACATAACCCTGACTTGGGTACTGAGCTGTAGCAGTTCAGAGGTTCGCTTGGCAAGCGTAGCGTAGGACGCCCTCCGGCCCGATGTTCCGACGACTTGCGAAAGTCGCTGGTGGAGACTGGATGAAAAAAGCGGAAAACCGGGATCTGACGCAAAATGGGGGAGTCCAGCAGTGGACTGCGATATGTTGAATAGTAGTAGTACCTGTGAGCCAGGAGGTGCCGTGTACCCAGCCGTCCGTCGTGTGCTCACCAGCTCCTTGTCTTCACGTACACGTAGTCACCGAGCACAAGCTCAAGCTCGTCACTCGCCTTCGGCTCGTAGCTTTGCGTCACTTTATGCACCTGCAATAAGTTACAGGCTTCATCGAATATCCTTCAACCACAAACAACTGAGAATCAATATATCAAAACATGAACAACCTCCAACTGTTATTTAGGACAGTGAAGATACTCAAGCAAGCTACGCGAAATTTGATATTATTTGTGTAAACAAGTATTGTTAACCTCCTGCGTAAAATAAACACAATTGGCAATTTACTCTTATTTAAGTGAAAAATATAATGTTCCCGTTACATAGTTGTAATTTGTTTTCAATATAAAGTACAGCACGAGATGTTAACTCTCATCGCTTTGATAAATAAAATGAAAGAAACTTAGCAAATGAAAACTTTTTGGTTGTTATTCCGATAAAAGTACCCGCCGATATGTGCGTTTTTGCTAGTTCAATAAGCAAAATCAGCTTTTTATTGTCTCCTTAAAATATTATAACAAAATATACATTTCCCAATATGAATAAATATTATAAGCTTATACCTTTCTGGTACGGTACCCAAATGTT
Source organism: Leucinodes orbonalis (assembly GCA_019425675.1). Classification (NCBI taxonomy): domain Eukaryota; kingdom Metazoa; phylum Arthropoda; class Insecta; order Lepidoptera; family Crambidae; genus Leucinodes; species Leucinodes orbonalis. Next base: position 7,078 of record PQWD01001297.1, read on the forward strand.
TTGAATTATCTCAATTACTTATTTCTAGCAAATTACAAACACGTTACTAACATATTATGACAAGACTTTGCAAAACGGTCCAGATGTGCAACTCGAGGCGCAAGCAACATGGACATTATTTATCCCTATTTCAACCCTACTCTTTACAAACGCCGAGAACCTATTGGTTGCCACGAATCATCCCCTCCGGCGCATACGCAACAACAGGTAGCTACGGGACGCTACGCGATTGATTTCTTTGTTTAAATTAATATTAACAAAAAATATAAGTGTTTGCTGTGTGGTGCCGGCAGAGTAGAATACCATTGTCACTCACCACCTACTCTAGAAGATTTTTTTTCAAGTAACAACCATAATTATATACAAAAAATAAAGGACGTTTAATTGCACTCGAAGGATTATTTATGTGCTTCAATGTTTTTTTTTATTGAACAGGTTCTACGTTACTGGGGTTTGTTACCGCACTAAGTTTGTGCAAGGGGCAATTGTGCGTGAGCCATTTATGTGCTTGTTATAAAATCAAATTAGTTTAATTTGACGCATTTTTGTAGTTTAAATAATCAAGACCTAAGCTTGGGTTTGGTCCGTTGCTTCGAATTTATCTACTTTTTAAAAAAAAAGTGTTCAAGAATCAAGCCAAGATTGGTTGATTAATTGGGACTGAATTTCTAGTGGTTAGCGTCGGTGGCTCAATCGTGTGGACTGTCGCTTTCCTACCGGGAGTGCTGAGGTTCAAATCCCGACACGTACCAATGTGTTTTCGAATTTTCGAAAATATATGTACGTTATCCGACGCTCTTACGGTGAAGGAAAACATCGTGAGGAAACCTTCATGCACACCTGCGAAGAGATTCGAAGGTTGTGTTTGAAGTCGTCCAATCCGCACTTGGCCCACGTGGACGACTAAGGCCTAATCACCCTATACGGGTAGGCTCGTGCCCCTTGGTGGGGACGTTTAATGACCTGATGATGATGACTTTAATAAAAATTTAAGGGTAGGAACTAAATTTAAAATGTGTTGTCTTTTTTACAATTTTTGGTTAAAAGTAGTTTAAAGTAGTATACTTTAGATAGACGCGGCCAAAAGCTATATGCCACATGATAGGCTTTCATTAGCTTCTAATTAACTCATTAAGCGTTAAACAAACCTGGTGTTTGGCGAAACGAGGATCCCTGGAGTATAGTCGCAGCTCCCAACTAGACTGGTCCAGTGGCTGCAGATTTTCCACCAACCCTTTAAGGGTTTCGTAGGCGGCCACGTCGAAATGGTACGCCAACGTTATATGCAGAGACTTCACGTGTGGCTCCAGGTGAATAGCTGAATTGTTAGTAGAATTTTATTCATCTATATTGTAACTATGTACTTCTGATATGATAAGTTAATTACAATTAACTTTTGCTTAGAAATTACCGTCACGTTGGTTTTTGGCCACCTTAATTTTATTCTCCTTATTAATCACGTTACAAAACAAATTACATTAGACCTATGAAGGATCTAGCAAGCCGCCAACACACACTGGACCAAAACATGGCGAGCTACAGTATAACTATCAAAGAAAAAAGTCATTGAAGGAAGCCTTTGTACAGCATTGAACTTAATTGGCTGTAGTACTAGAAGTAAATCTAGAAAAGATTGAGTAAAACATCTATAACACAAAAATGGCATGTATTTGACAAACTGCAACTAACTCTTGTATAATGATAACAAAAATTTTGAAGTTGATGCTCACAAGATAGAGTAATAAAGTAAAAATGTGTTGAGTCAAATATTTTTCAAAGAAACAATTGATGATAGATTTATGATTCTACATCAAATAAATGGCATACGGGGCTTTCCACGCCAAACGGACAGATCAAAGACTCCGATTTCGATAATTTTTGGTGATATTATACCTGTGTATTCCTCGGCCTGACACTCAATATTTTTACTATATGAAGTATGAGCGGTTTGTGGTATCTATAACGGATTTTCAGTAAAATTAACCTGTTTCCACTATAAATAATTGATACAACAACGAATACTAAACACAAGAATTAAATAAATATTTGAGGCTCCTATGCAAAACACTATTTTTTGGTTGTTTTTGCCCAATATTGTTATCGGCAACAGATATATGCTAGAAATTTTCACAGACTTTTATATAACTGAAACCGAGACCTAGCGTGGCATGAGCAGTGGAGCGCTGGCCGCACGCTCGATGCCGGCCGGCACGTAATTCGTTCTATTTCCTAAACCATTTTTCTTGCCCACTATGTAACTTGGCAGACATTATCTACATAAAATTGGTAATATTTAGACAAAAAACAGACAAAATAAAAATACAAAAAAAAACTCAGATTCACAATTAACAAATAAAGCTTGTCACATGCTCTATATAACCCAATATTAAAATCGTAGCATTATGTTTTGATTATACTGAATAATGGCTGTCAAAAATACCATACACCGCTCACATGTGGAAATTTCAAAATGTGTAATGGGCATACATAGGTATGTATAATATTACCAAAAATTATCGAAATCCAAGACATCAACTTTTTTACCTGTCCTCTTGGGGTGGTATGACCATACCTTTAAAAAATAAATTTTAATAATAAAATTAGTGAATTTAAGCAAATAATAATTACCTTAATGATTGTGTATGGGCATGCTCATCAATCTACCATTATACTCAAGCCTACGACATGCAAATAAACAAATGTATAATTAGATGAAATAACATATATTAATTTACAACAGACACTATTACAGTACAGCCACTCTTACATTTATAAGTTTTCTCCTGTGGCATGGCACACCATGGGAAACATGTTCCCAATGCATCCAAATGTTCATAAGTATCCACAGTTACACCCACTGTTCAAAATAGAATCAGGATAAATGTATTATTTTAATTACCTATATAAAAAACATTACTGTTTAAGATACTTTTAAAATGCGGTGTTTAAAATTATCATGCATTTAGTGCATCCTAAAAAATTGTCCCACCATCCAATTATATTATGTTAAAGCATAACTAAACAGCAACCATACTAATTGTAGTAGGGAATTTTAGAAGTTTATATGTGTGTGCTTTTTGTGTAAAAGGTGGATTTGTCATATTAATTTGAATAAATCCATCAAAAACATCAATCAGTCATATTTCTCAAATACCTTTACCATCTTTCTATTTACATGAATACCTTATATTGGCTTAGTGTTTTATTGTTTTCTATTTTATTAATATGTCTGGTTTTCCTGGATTAACAATATAAAGTAATAATTCATTATGTTGAGATTTAAACTTAGGATGGAAACTTGAAAGCTGTTATGACATATGGTCAGCTAAGTTTCATTATTAAAAGTACAAATAAAATATGTCATTATGTGTCCACAAAATTCCCACTTAGCCTGCTAGTCTTACGATAATATAAAAAAGGAATATACATACATGCAGATGATACAAGCTTCACATATTGGATGGCAATCTTTTTAAGATACTCTGCATGCTCTTCAGACACAAACAGTCCCATGAAATTATGAGAAATATATGGTTCCAACTTAAGGGGCGCATTGGGTGGATCACCAACACTTTCCACAACATGCTTCACTGCTTTTGCAATTTGCAATGATGTTTCATCAGGTGCCTAGGCAAATATTATATAGTTTTACACAATAGCACATATTGCATTTAAAATAATTGATAAAGTAAAAATATAACAATAAATTACTGATATATAAAGATATTGTTAACAACAAACAAGCCATTTAAATGATAAAAATAAAAGTAATTTTGTTATGAACTTTAAAGAAAATGTCTCTATATTTGTACATAAAATTATTTGCAAATATACCTTAAAAAAGGAGACTAAGGTAATATGAGGGGGAAAGTTATGAGCTCCATTCCATCCCGCAACATCTTTTGATTTCTCCCAAAATTCCAGAAGTTGTGCTAGTAGTGGTCCAGTGGGGCTTGCATAAAAAATATACTCGCGGGGCTCATTAGCGTCAATATGTGTGTCGTTCACGTGCGTTAAAAGCCAATCGGAAGCTAGTTGGACACTACGATTGCCAGTTGCCGCTAATGCCTTCAACCTTAAACATTAAAACATATCCTTAAAAACATAACACTCCTGCGGCAGTCGGGAAAACGTCATTCAACTATGACATACTTATTTTCGACAAAGTATTATTTCGTAACATATAAAAGAAAACTTACGCCCTATGTCTAGGAAATCCCATTTGTAAGAGGATTTGTAGAGGAGAAGTGTCTTGTTTTGATGTTCTACTTGAGGACGAAATCTTTCGTGGTGGTAAATAAGCCATTTTAGGTATATTTATATAAAATAAGCTTTTTAAAAAGCGCCTCATAAATTAAATATATTCCCTATCCATAGAATAACTAAAACACTGGAAATGTAACAAAAAATTTCTTGGAAAAATGTTGTTGATAACAAAATTAAAGTTGATTCGATTTTGATTGATAATTTTGACAATAAAATTGACATTGACAATACAATGGCAATGACAGCTGCCTTTTTTTTTCATTCGTTGCATTTGGAATAGGCTAAGATCATAGATAATACTACCTCGTCATTAATATTTTATTTGTAACTATTGATGAAATGGGTGATGGTCATGATGATGATGGATGATAGATGAATTCCCTTCCTTATTTACCCTTTTCTGTAACCTTACGCGAACTTCTTGAGAGAACTCAAAGTGACCGTTGTAATGTTTCGTTTCATTTGCCATTACTCGCACTTGATCACGGACATTAAATGGTTAATAAGTTAATAATCCACCATTATTACACATTATCACAAAGATTTCACAAAAAAATAGTAAATATAACAAAATTTACGACATAATACTTCATTTCCCCGTCAGGAAATTACAGGTCTGATCATAGACATATTATGAGGTAGACAGACTGTATATTGAAAGGCGGTGTCTAATTTTTGTTAGTGTGCAGTTACAGATTTGTATTAGTGTGCGTCACTAGGGATGTGACCTTGGTATCGAACATATTGCTAGAATTAAGCCGGGCGTCGTCGTCGCACCTGCACAATTAGATATATAAATTGTGTTAAAAATAACATGGAGTCAGATACAGCAACGCTGTTAATTTATCTACAACAAAAATTAAAAATAAAGCGTTACCATAATAAATTTTATACGCAAATATTTTTGAAGTTTGGATCCCTGGGTTAAAAATTAGATGATGTTGGAACAAATAAAACAAAATATTATTGGTAAGTATTAAATAGACTATATTATATTTTTACGGTAAAATAACAAATTTTAAATAAGACTCACAAACTCAAACTTAAAAATTATTTTATTTAAAAAATATATACTGAAAGCCTCATTATCTTTTAAAGACCATACATACCTACATTGATAACCACAATAGTGGGTATCATGAAAAAAAGTTTAAACAAGTCACAACTGTAGCACATGACTATGAATAAAACTTTCATCACATTTAAATTAAGAATTTGTAAAATTAACTTTAAGTCACTCAGTAGTTTGTGTAAAGGAACTTATTTGTATGCCTTTAAACAACATACTTCATTATCGGTACGCTTTTTATTGTCATGCTATTCCAATTTAAACTTTAAAATATATAGTATAGAAACAGATTTATTTATATCTAAAAAAACAAAAAACTTACTTTCTCTAACCAGTTATACGGAAAGACTCACATAAAAGGGTCTAAATAGTAAAATAACTAACAGGTTGATAATCCAGGATATCCTTCAAAATGGTTGGTACTGCATCGATTTCAGTTTTTTATTGATAAGCCTACGATGAAACAGGATTGCTCAAATGTTTGAGCAAAGCCTGGAGTTCTTCGTAGGCTCCCAGTTTTCACGCCTTACACTTTTAACCCATTCTTATCTGATTTTGGACATTTCGGGAACCTGAAAATTCAATAATTGTATAAAAGAAACTGTTAAAGAAATACTATCGATGGAATTAAATTCTATGTTGAGTACATCACTATGTAACATCCTTAAATTTTCATGCATAATATTAATTGTTTTAGACGTAATTTCAACAATTAATACAAGCTAATGTATGTCTAACATTATTTAAAGTCTACTACTACATGTTTTTATCCATAAGTCTCATTACAACTACGTAATATGAATGAAAATGTCGTCAAATATTTACTTATGAAATGATAATTCCGGGTCTTTTACTCCTCCTTTGGTGGTTCTTGAAGAACAATTTACCGCAGAACACGACATTTTTCTACGTTTACTTATTTCTTTTCAAAATATTTATTAAAATTATGACACTTTGTGAAAAATTTGCACGACAGCTCGTAATGTTTTGGCCTCTTTGGAGGCACAAATGACACGACGTCAGAGTTGTCAAACGTCTATCAACCGTCTCTTCTACTCGTAACTAGGATTCGTGATAGACAAAGATACATGACGGTATTGCATACAATGATATAAGAGCGGCAAACGTCTTATGACTACATCTAGTACATGCTTAATCTAAGGGTCTGATATTTAAAGAAAAAAATCTTGACGGCTGAAAGCTACATCATATTCAATCATGTAAAAAAGTATATATACAGAATATCATTGTTTATTATACTATTTCATTGCATTCAAAATATTTTCTCTGTCTACTATTGAAAATCATACTCCCTGTAACAGTTTTGGAGTCTGGTCTTAGATAAACAATAGACTAACTTATAGATGCACAATCTCGCTGAAAAAGTGTCCGCGGCAAAATTATGCCTATTGAAGTATTACGGAACCGTGGTCTAACCCACCGGGTGAGACCCATGGGGGAGGCCCAGCGAGCCCATGACACATATTACTCTGACACGTCATTTTATATTTACACATAATATAATGATGCATTACGATTCTGACCCTAAAGCGTCATTAAATGGGTCCAAAATCAAAAGCACGAGCATACTTCAATAGGAATAATTTTGGGGTCCGTAATTTTTGATCGACAGACGTATGTGCAATGAACGGAATGTCGACTGAACGATTATGCGAATAGTGTTTTGATCGTAACAACTTTTTGTCGACAAACGTTGCTTCGACTGAGCGATTTTGCGAATAGACTTTTGTTCGAAACAACTTTTTGTCGACAAACGCTGCTTCGACTATACGATTGTTCGAATATTTATTAATCGATGGTCTGTTCTGTCCAATATAATAGTTTCCGCCACCAACAGAAAAAGTTATACAGTCCACTTACTCTGCAACGGAATAAGTCATAGTCTTGGCGGGTAGTGCAGTGTGCGATCACCAATCTCACACGCCTACCAAACAATATACATATAACTACTTTGTTTTTATGGTTTCGAAGCCAAATGGAACCCTTATAGATTCGTGAAGTCTGTCTGTCTGTCCGTCCGTCCGAATATCGCAACCACTTTTTTGTCCAAAACTATAAGCACTACACTATTCGAACTTTGTATGTATATGTATTCTGTAAACCGCTACTAGGTTTTAATAAGAAACTTGGAAAATATTAATATATTTTGGGTTCCCATACACTGAACTGAAATTCAAAAATTTTTTTTAACGTACCCATATTATATATGTGTCAAGCGCGACGACTAGTGCGTTTCATATAATATTTCTAAGCATAACGGCATAGGCACTATTATGTATATTAAACGCATTATACACATATTATGCGTTTAATATACATGTTGGTCGTTACATGATTTTCGAGAAATGTAACGTAACTTAGTTAGCGTCACCAGTTTTACAACTAGCTTTTTTCATTAAATCAATAAATTAACTTCTGAGCATGCTTTATTCAGGCTTTGGACTGACTGCATTAAAATATACATATTTATGTTGGATTCTGCATTAAATATATATATAAAAGTGTTTTTTATAAATACTGACTTTACATATTATTTAGTCTTATATATGCAATCACACTATTTATATTTATGAATAAACGTTGCATCAAATTTACGAAACATTAAAATAACTAAAGCCAAAATAAATAATTTTCGGAAGAAAGTATTCAAAATTATACATGAGTAGGTAAGGTAAACGAACTAAACAAATTAAATTGTTTATTTACTTAATTTTGATTTTTGATTTTTTGTTCACTTGAATTTAAAGGAAAGTTTCGATCGGCCATCTCTCTCACTCTGACATTCGGTTCAGCGCGATGCAAAACAAATGTAATGCAACGTTATGACACGCGCGACGAAGCTCGCCCGAAGAACGCTGTACACAAATCACTACTTTCATTTTGACTTGAAACTAGGTAGTTACATCGCATAACCGGTTACTGTAACTAGTGACGTGAATAACGCTCACGTCTTGCAACGACTACTAGCTTAAGGCCTTAGAGTATCAGATCAATGCTTAAGGCTGTAAAGTCGTTGGTCAAGCGGCTCGGACATTTTTTGGGCGAACGTTCCTTGCGTGGATTCCTAGCCATTGCTGGAAATGCAACTGCTGATTCGTGTGCTAAGAACACAATATCTTCGGGTTGCTTAGATCATCACAATCTTTCTCAGCATGTACTTGCATTACCTTGGTCTTACTTAAGAACTTCGGGGTATTCACTGATTCCAGATTCATAAAATGAAAATTTTGACGATCAGATGTTAAATTGGAACTTACGGGAAGGGCGGGAATGCATCAATCATTTATATTCATTTTATCAATAATGAAGTAAAAATAACATACTTAGGACGAGTCCGTATTATGGCCTTAGCCCGTTTCAAGTTAAACGAATAAAAAACTAACAGCTGTCACTGTCATTATTAAAATTAAAAATATTCACAATCACAACGCGTGTGCTTTTCTTCTTTTATTATAAAGTGGTTCATAAATCAACTGAAAATGTATTTGAGATATTTTTTGAATGAAAACGGAGAACGACAGTACACCTTGTCGGTATGTTGGCAAGCTTAGTTTTAATGTAATCGAAGTACACAAGTAATAACCTCTAATTTTCCAATGTTTTTTATTTTCAGACCATCGATCCAAGTGGAAAACCAACATTATCTGCACATCCAGGTACATGATCTTAATAATATTATTCTCTACCACAACCTCCAAAATTTTAAAACAATTTAATGTTTTGGTAATCTAAATTTGGTATAAATGTTAATTTTTCTTCTAGATTGAATAAAAATTGTAATAAATCATGCTTAAGTATTTTTTTCCAACAGCTGCACCTACTAACTTGTCTTGTAAAATAACGGCTCGTCTTTAGTATCATTACAGTCGGCTAGGAGCTTCATTTTTTTTTGGTAATGATACAACATGTAATCCTGTGAAGTTTTAATCTGCAGAAACTAATACTTTTCAAGAATAAAATTCTTAAAGTTTACGTAAAACGGGAGTGGTTAGGTTATTATAACGCCATATTGAGTATTTTCTTTTGTGTTTGGTTTCCTGGCATTTAAAGAATTAACAAAAATAATATGATATTGTTTCAGCTCGCTTCTCACCAGAAGACAAATACTCCAGACAAAGGATCACTATCAAAAAGCGCTTTGGGCTTCTGCTCACACAACAACCTGAACCAGTACACTAATAAAATATTTTTATAGAAAAATATTATTATTAATTTCTTTCCTACTTGTTGTGTCAGTTAAAAACCCCGACTGATCACCCTCCTCTACTGGTATGGATGTGACGGGTTCAGCAATCGTAATCGACTATCGTCGTCAGGTGGACATGTGATTTCCATCCATCTCATGGACCAAGTGCAATGCAAGACACAAACACTCAGATTCGACTCTCGCTTTGGGCCACCCACGGATGTATTTCCCCGTCATCCCACGCCATCTGTGCGGCCGCTACAATACTCAGCCCGCGCCCAGGTTGCAGAGCGCCCCGAGTGAAGTATTCCCCCCTTCACAGGAGGGTTGCAGAGCCCAGATACACTCGCCAAAGTCCCTCCCCCACAAGCCTCTAGGCTTACTAGGGAGAGACCTGTCATCCCCCACTAAAAAGTGCCCCCCTGGATATAATCTCGGGCCCACGTTGCCAACGTAATACAGAGCGTACGCGAGAAAGTATCCCCTCCCTGAACCTAATAGGTCCGCCGCCCCGCCACAAACATGTGTTCTACCAGAATCCCCTCTTGAGGCCAGGGTGCAGAGCGCCCGGGATGAAGACTAGGTCAATTCACTGGAACGGTGCAGAACGAGCTTCCTCAAGAAGGGACCCACCATCGCAAACCTTGAAGGTTCGCCATTCCCCGCCGCAAAATGCAGGCGTCCATGGATCCAGTCTCGTCTCGGCCCACGTTGTCAACACAATACATAGCCTGGAACGCGAGAAAGGATCCCCCTCCGCGAACCTTGTAGGCCCGCCATCCCCCGCTACTAAAAGTGGCCCGCCAGAATCCCATCTTGAGCACTTGGCACCCCAAGCAGTTCAGCCCTACATTTACATAAATGAACTTAATACTCAATCATTTATTACCAAACCATAATGTACATAAGATGTGTCATAAAAAATTAAACCAGTGTTATGGACCCTGTTCGGCACGTAATATAAGGAATATACTACGTGAGTGATGGCACATTTATTGGGGCAACTCTACCGACATAGATATAGTTAGGGTTCCGTAGCCAAATGGCAAAAAATGGAACCCTTAAGTCTGTCTGTCTGTCCACCTGTATGTCACACCCATTTTCTCTGTTCCTATAAGAACTATAATATTCAAACTTTGTAAGTATAAGTATTCTGTGAACTGCTATTATGTTTTGACAAGAAACTTGAAAAAATAGTAATATGTTTTGGGGTTCCCCATGCATTGAACTGAAACTCAAATTTTTTTTTCATCGTACCCCCCTCTCCGTGTAGGGTATCAATGTGTAGCTCTTGAAAAGTGAGTTGCTTGAGGAACCTCAGCAGGTCTATCTTCCAGAAACTCCCTTGGGAGAGCTCTGCCTGGTGGGTCTGGGGTTCGGTTTGATCATTGATCTACAAGTACATGGATCGGGCATACCTACAAAATTAGCGTGGCATACCTATTCTTAATCTGGCACATAAAATGGCGGCCCCTAGTGTTGTAACCTGCTTTACCGACATACGTTTTCATTGTATCGATACAACCGTACCTTACATACATTTAAAATTTTTAAACAAAATAATTATAGCTTGCTTAGTCTTTTTCTAATGTTTCTTATTTGTACTTAAATAAATATACACTGACATTTTTTCAAATCTGTTATTATATTGGCTAAATTTGCAATTTTATTGTTTCGCCTCCTTAGTTTTTCTCTAAGAATTTTAAGTTTTTTGGCTTGGTTTTGACATTTCAATTGTAGTTTCTGAACAATGCGAGCACTATGATCCTGAAACCAATAATATAATAATAAGAATATGGAAGCAAGGAATATGGAAGCAAGATAAAGTTTACGTAGTGCCAATAGTTGTCTCGACTACCGGTGTAATTCCGAATCATATACACAATAGTTTAAAATTATTAAATCTCAATAAAAATCTATATATTCTTTTGCAAAAAGCTGCCATCCTAAATACCTGTAGAATAGTGAGGAAGTTCATGCAGATTGACGAAAACGAAGTATAACATCACACAACTCTTCAAACAACATAACTTTATTTACTTGGTTTATACCCGTAAATAAGGAAGACCAGCTAAGATGCTGAGAAAAAATATGTATACTAGAATAATAATAATACATTTATTTTCAATCAACATCGATCACAAATTTAAAATTACATACAATCTAAAAAAAGAATAAATTGAAAAATGTCAAATGTCAAAAAGGTAAAATCCACAAACATCTGGGGGCACGGCAGTGCCCCGCCAAGTCGAGCGCGAAGCCAACCACTGCCGTACCATCCTTTACAGGATCCATTTCGCCGCATTTTCAGGCCCGATTTGAGAACCTTTGGATAATACCAGAGCGCTGAAATTTTCGTCATCTAGTAAGATATAATAACTTACTTTAAATCCAAAATTTCAAGTCTGTAGCTCATCTAGTTCCAACGTTAAGCACAAGCAAAGTTTCGCATTTTCGACAGACACTCACTCACTCACTCATGATCATCAAAATAAACTAGTACTTCCCATTAACTCAGAGAGCTAAAATTCGGTACAGAGTTAGGGTTTAATGGCTACATAAAAGGAAAACTATGAAAACTTGGAAAATCGAAGAACTGGAGTACCTGGTGACCCTGCTTAGATAACAAAATCATCAAATAGAACTAGTACTTCCCATTAACTCAGAGAGCTGAAATTTGGTACAGAGTTAGGGTTCAATAGCTACATAAAGGTATAACTATAAAACTTGGATAATCGAAGATCTGGAGTACCTGGTGACCCTGTTTAGATAACAAAAGAGCCCAGCCAAACTATAAGAGATCGACATACCGCCTTTAAACAATATATATTCAACATGGTGGGGCGCTTCATCCGATGTCAAAAATCGAGGGGCACGGTAGTGCTCCCGCCAAGTCGAGCGCGCTAGACCAATACAAACAGACATGTTCATGCACACAAATATCTGTCCGGGGTTCGAACCCGGAACCCTTGGTGTAGTAGCCGACGTCTCAACCATTACACCCAATGGGTCGTCCAATATTCCTTTCAAGTTTCTACAAAAAGAAGTGAAATCCCACCAAACATTCTGTAAAAATCTAGCCAAGTCTCGTTGGAGCTGCTTGATTATCTCAAAAGTAATGAAATCAAGACAAAGACGTGCCAAGTCTAAGGTTCCTTACTGCAATTACTTTATTATTATGGTTAATATTGTGTGACCACCTCAATGAGCCACCGACGCTCTTTTATTTATATGTAAGTAATAGATTGACCAATTTAGTAACAAATAACTTACAAGGTTAATTACAAAGAAAGTTGGCAAAAACTATATTATTATATTAAAACCAATTTTTATATAAAATTAAATGTCCATTTCACCAAAACACTTACCAGAAGAGAAGGGGAAGGTATTGAGCCATCACGTAATCTACATACATTAAGAGATTTGTTGAAGCAAGAAGAAGGAAGAAGGATTCGTCAAAGTGCATAGAGCAAACATGCCACATTTTATGTCTCGAATTTATATTTTCCTGACCAATCACTTCTAACCATTTCTTCTTTAAAGTTTCACATACAGGAAATCTGTTGAACAAAAAAAACTCATACAGCGTATTCAAAATGCCTGTGCACGATTTTGTTTCCGAATTCCTCCTAGGCCCATGTTTCTCCATACATTAACCAAAGCAACCTTATGAATATGACAACTAGACGCTCACTTCACCTTGCCTGCCTTCTGTATGAATTATCTGTAAAAGGTCACCTAAGTATCTTTATGACAAGTTATCTTTTCTTCTCTTCACGTCAGAACTGCTTCCCGTCTTATCTGTCCAAACATAGAACAGCAGTATTTCGTGGTAGTTTCGGTACGCTGCCACGAAATGCTGGAACAACATTCCCCCACCAATTCGAGCATGCCCAGTTCCGGATCTTTTAAAACTAAATACAAACTTCATTTACTTAAATTGCAAAAGAAACAAACTCAAAAAATAAGGCGGGAATGGGTTCATAATTTAAATGTTATTTTGTATTTGTTTCAAGTTATTTTATATTTTATAATCTATCCATATGATCATTTATATTCGTATATAAATTATTTTATGTATCTGTATCTTTTTTTATATAGCTTATACTATTGTGTTAGTGAACGCGGCGTAGTGGCTCCTCTTACCTCATCAACGGTGTCTACGGAAGACCAGCGTCAGGACACTGTGGTTGTTCTGACTACGCTGAGCAGACTTCCATTCAGTGCAATTGCATAAATTTAAAAATGTTGTTTTTAACTTTGTTTAACAATTAATGTTGTAATTGTTTTCTGAATAAATTTTACTTTTACTTTACTTTAAATATAATAAAATATCACAATACACAATGTATCGATAGTCGATAACTCAATTAAATGTATCGCATCACTTAATTTGTTTACAAATAATATAACTCTTGGTGATCAATAAAAGAACAATGTAATCTTAAAAAATCAATAAAGCACATCTCAATAATGTTCCAAAATAGTATTTTGATACATAAATTACACGATATTCTTATAAACTCACCAATACTAAGAAAATATATAACTAACCTATGAAGAGTCAATGAAGGTTGATTATTATTTTTTCTTGCACTACACTGTTTAACACAACACGAAGGCATTTTATTTAGTGACACAATGTTTTGAAAGCCTCTAAAATATATTTTCGCGTATAAATCGAGAAATCAACAAAAAACGTTAGAGGCAATAATGATTTGACAGACGAACTACCACAAAACTCGGCACCAAACATGCGAAGCTGACACGCGTCGAAATGATTGTACGTCACTTACAAATGTTGCCAAATTAGTATTAAGCAAATTATTTAGCCTTTTTCTCATATGCATTATGCCTGAGTTAAAAAGAGACAATATATATTTCTTAAGAATGTGTCGATTTCATAAACATTTGTATAAACCATTTTTATATAGATCATTAGGGCGTCTCTATGATACTCTAAGGGTTTGATTAATTTATTTTAAAGAAATATTATAAGATTCGCTAATTATTATTTGTAGATTAATTTAATTGAATCAATTTTTTGACATGTTTTATTTTGATTGGTATTATATAATAATAACGCTCCTATGTATAATTGTGTCTACTAAATTATTTGAGACTTGTTGATATCAATAAAATTATTATAAATAGTTGGTTATATTGTGTTGACGAGGCAGCATCGTGTATGACTTTAGCCTGTTCTAAATCGAACGAATAAATAAAATGACGTTGACATTTGATTTGTTGTTTTTATTATCTAGTTTAACTACAATTTCAACATTTTCATATTGTAGATTTATGTAGTTAAACAATATATAGGCACTAAATTACATTATAACATTACAATTTATTAATGAGTGACACTATCACATTCACTTAAAAATTATATGGTTATCTTTAAATTCGTGGATTCCAGTCGAAATGTCCAACAAATCAAGTGAGCTAAAAATTTACTGGAACAAAATAAATTACGCTTTTCCAATTCTGAACGATACTTTATTTAGTGACTGCTCCAGCTCCGAATATGAAGATCCAGTCTATCATTGTCAATTTAGGTATTCAAGTTAAGATCCGGGATCTTACCTTGGTTCACATCGAGAAATATTTACGACAGCATGTAGCGCCATCGTTCTGGTCAAAATTTGTAAAAGTAGCGGAAGATATAAAGGGATTTCAACTTTTTAAGTCTGCTGTAAATGATTTATATGAATCAGTATCAAACTTCTCTGAAATGTTAAGAAGGCTGTCAATGCTGAACAATTGTTGCAGTGACAATAGACCAATATTTGGTGAGAAAGATGTTATACTTGGCTTCAAACAGTTAATTCGCGCCACCCTGCTTTCACAGTTGCCTCTGGATTATCATATTATTATCAATCATTTTTACAAGATGTCATTCAATGTTTTTGACAATGAGTATGAAAATTCAGATATGGGTGAAGATGTCATGTGTTTAGGCTGTTGGAATGAATATTCTGATTGTAATTGTGCTTATATTGTTAAGGTATTTCATGACACTAACAGGAAATTGATGGAATTACAATTACTTGAAAGATTGACTGGTCAGGTTCTTACAAATTTTATACAGTTGAGGATTGAATCTCATATTCAGAAATTGTGTGATGGAACTTTTGATGTTTCACATATAAGTTTTTTAGAAAACTGGCTTGAAACTACTGTGATGTCCTGGCTTACAAGAATTTATTGTGCTGGCTCTTCAAAACCACCACCTGATGACAAAAATATACATAATGCTATTGCTCAGTTTGAGAAAAAGCTAAGCTATTATTTATACCATAGTTACACTAAACTGAGAATTGAACAATTATTCAATATTATTATTGAATATCCTGATTCACAACCTGCAGTAGATGACATTAAATTGTGCTTAGATAAAACTGATTTACGATCAACATTATGTAAAAGGTTGCAAACAGCTTTAGAGACAAGATTGCTACATCCTGGTGTGAACACAACTGATATTTTAACTGCTTATGTGTCAACTATTAGAGCACTAAGACACCTTGATCCGACAGGTGTTATTTTGGAGACAGTTACAAAGCCAGTACGCAGCTACTTAAGAAATCGAGAAGATACTGTCAGGAGTGTTGTCAGCAGTCTTACTGAAGATGGAGCAGGAAGTGAATTGGCAGAAGAGTTAGCCAAATTTGCTGCAGAAAGTGATGGAGAAAATGATAAGGATGAAGCATGGGAAGACTGGAATCCTGATCCAGTAGATGCTGACCCAAAGGTAAATTCAAATGATAGAAAAGCAAGTGATATAATATCAATGCTTGTTAATGTATATGGAAGTAAAGAGTTGTTTGTGAATGAATACAGAACATTGCTTGCTGATAGACTGCTGGCCCAGAGTGTAATTAATACAGATAAAGAAATAAGATATCTAGAACTCTTGAAATTGAGATTTGGGGAGTCTCAATTACATTTCTGTGAAGTCATGTTAAAAGACATATCTGACTCAAAAAGAATTAATGCTTTAATACATCAAGATAAAACATTTGAAACTTCTAGCAAGAATTTCACTTCTAATGCTATGATATTGTCGGCCCAATTTTGGCCACCATTTAAAGATGAAAGTTTAGAACTTCCTGATGAAATCAAATGTCACTTGGAGGCATACACAAAGTCTTATGAAGCATTAAAAGGAAACAGAACATTAAGTTGGAAACCACATCTTGGTTATGTCGATATAGAAATAGAAATCGGAGCTAAGAAATTGGAATTGGTTGTGTCACCATTTAATGCAACCTTAATCATGCATTTCCAAAACAAACCAGAATGGACATTGGACGAGCTCCATCAAGTTATGAAAGTTCCAGTAACAGTGTTGAGAAGAAAAATCACTTACTGGCAGTCAATGGGTTTGATATCTGAAAAAAGTACTGACACTTTGTTTTGGTAGATGGCACTGACGTAAGCAAGTCAAATGTAGCTACAAACCAAGTTCAAGAAATGATTTGTGAAGATGATGAGACAGAAAGTGTCATGGCATCTGCACATGACCAGCGAGAAGGGGAGCTTCAAGTTTTTTGGTCTTATATAGTAGGCATGCTTACAAATTTAGATTCCTTGCCATTGGACCGAATCCACCAAATGTTAAAAATGTTTGCATCTCAGGCACCTGGCACTGAATGTAGTTTGCAGGAATTAAGACAGTTCTTAGATACCAAAGTAAGAACTCATCAGTTAGTACTACAAGGTGGAATGTACAAGTTACCAAAAACATAAGAAATTTAAATTGTGTACAAGAGGTAACAAACTTTGTAAAATAATATACTCAATAAATATATGCATTATCACTAATTATTTATTTATTATGTATGGTACTTTATTCACCTTCTATTTTTTTATAATGTATTTTGATGTTTTCATTACATTTAATCATTTTTCTTTACTTGTACATGAAGAGAAAGTATTTGTTTCTTTGTATTGAATAGGCTCCCAGTGTGCTTCAAGCTGTAATCCTCATTGGAATCTCAATGAAAACTTATTTTGATAATGCTAAAAATAGTCCTGAAATAGTCACACAAGTGAAAAAATAGTACTACTTTAGTTTCGGAGTTGTAGCTATAGGTAGTGAGGATTATGGCTTGAACGTCAAGCTGTTTTCCAAAAAATAGTCATTAAATAGTCGCAACAATATGTCACATTTGAGAAATAGTCCACAAGAGGTTCCCGACAAATAAAGGAAGAGGATTATGGCTTGTACAATTTAAAACTTCAAATTTCTCCAAAACACCTAAAAATAGACATATGAAAAGATAATAAATTGGAGCTTTAAAATTAAAACTAATATTTTCAAATAAAAATAGCTCAAACTTTTTTCACTGCTTTATACGACAATTTATTGGCACAAAACTTGAATCCGAAAATTGTAGGCGTTTTGGAGAAATTTGAAGTTTTAAATTGTTCAAGCCATAATTAAATCAAAACAATTAATTACCAAATTTCGTTTTCATTTATAATTTCAAATATTAGGATTACTGCTTGAAGCTACTGGACCGAATTAGAAAAGTATTCACCATTAGAAAGGTATACTATCCCCAGTAACACAATCAGGGTTATTATTTGTAAAAAAAAATAATTAATTAAAATTCTTCAAATAAAGATTATGATTAGTAAAACCAGAGGTTCCGAATGAGAAATTCCGAATGCCCGTGCGCAAAGCAAGGGTGGGCCGAGTCGAATATAAAATAAGCACAGAGGCAAGTTTAACAACTTTATTTTTAAATTGTTTCCATATAAAATTTGGTTACATTACATATTAACAGCTGTGGGTTAATATCCATATTATATACTTATATTATTAAAAATTATATAAGCAATAATTAACCTGTGAAGCTATTACTTTGATCAACAAATACATTAACTGCAATAAATTAGTTATCAGTTACACCACCACATTATTACAAATTAATGAATAATAATTTAATACTTAGTGATTTCAATACATAATCTTGTGTCAGTCTTAACATCTATAAAATACTGTTATTAAAACTTTAAAGTAGAAACGAAAATACATATAAGTAATCAATAAATTATTAAAATTAACAAGAGATACTTAGAAACAATACAGATTCTTTATGTGATAGCTGGAATGGTCTGCTTGTGTTGGTTCAATCAAAATATCTTTAGGAGACATAAATGCATGTAACAACTGTGTTGTATGTGGTTTATTTTTCTTCTTGGAAATATGTATAAACAGCATCACGTAAGTACTTCTAAAGTACCATTCTATTACAATTCGGCAATTATATAACACAATGGAATGTATAATAGTTACATTTCGTTTTTTAAAGCACCAATTTTTTCGAAATGCCATCAGCTTACAATATTGAGATGTTGACTGGGCTCAAAAAGAAATTTGAATAGCTCATATGAAATGGATTACAATAAAATACCGACATTAAATTATCGTTGCGGTTATACACATATCGAATTATTTATTTTTAATGTACGATAATAAGTCGTTTTGTGTAGAATAAAGTAGTTCAAATGATCTTAATACACTATCAGTCAACATCCTTAATACTGTGAGTTTACCTAGTAGCAACGGTATGTTATGTATCAAGAACACCGATGTTTCAAATATAGATTATCGTGTGTAAAACATTACAGCAAAACGGAAATTTGGAATTATAAATTTATATTATATTTTAACACTTTAGAATGAATTACATTGAGGCATGAGGCATTTTTTCCTATTACGTCGAATAACATAAGTTTCAACATAGAATTTGTTTTATAACCTAAACTTACAAATATAAAAACCTTTAATAATAAAGCCATGTGTGTCCGTAGGAAAATCAACTCATGTGCAAATAAATACTAAATAGTACATTTAAAGCTCTAAAACTAGTTTACATATTTACAGCAAAAATTAATGCTTGTTGAATTAATGTTTGTTGAAATTATAAGCAGCTCATTAAAAAAGTACATAAACGACAAAAAAATATTTTATTCGAAATCTGTTAACATTAAAACATGTAAGTGCATCTTTTCTGTAACGAGCTGTTATAACTTTCAACAATACAATAATGTTTCATATGCTGAATTTAAAGTTAAAAGCTTAATTAATATATTAAGTACAGAAAAATAATGGTTTCATCCGCAGTGCTAATCTCTCATTGGACGAATAAAATTATAGTGTGAATGAAAATCACCTCATAATCTCATATAGGCATCTGTCTGTCTGTATAACGGTTCGATTATGACAGAAAAATTTAAACTTATGCACCTGTAATGGTTTTACGTTAGTACCTACATACACATGTGCTACTTAAAAAACAAAACTACAAGTCTTAGAAGTTTACTTTTGTGTTGTAAAAACCATTTGGTTTCAAAATAAGATATTGGCCATATTATAACATATTAAATTAATGTTGAAGTTGAAAACAATTTCAGCAGGCGATCAAAGAAATAATACTGATATTTTCCGATTTAACAAGAAATTAAATATTGTTTTACGTTCAATGATCATTTATACTTATTATATTTAATACTTTATGATGATAATCTTTAAGTTGATCTGTAATAAACATAGGTATGTTGGGTTATGAAGGATACAATTTTAAATAAGTTTACAAAAACGGCTGACAGTATATCACTGCTAAGTTGTGCATACTTGCTTGTTAATTAAAGAGCTTGTATAAGTCTTTGCCATCAAAAGAAACATGTATTTTTGAGAAATAATAGTTAATTTTCTTTGGTAATGACACAATATTTTTACTGAATTTAAACAGGATTTTGCATACATTAAAGAAAAATAAACCATAAAACATTAACTGTATGTAGTAGTCTTATTAAATGATGGTGTCTATATTTCATGAAGCGCGTAAATTTGTGGGCACTATCGATCTAGGCGTAGACGGCATTCAACAACACTCTTACTTGTGCCCAAATGACTTTTATGAAAATGACTTTCAGTCTGTACAGATGAGCATGATAGTAAAAATTTTAAAAAGTGCCCAACTCTTAGGCCAACTATAAAGCAGAACGATTCATAATAGATTTTGTGACAGCTGGATAACTATCAGGCCAAACCCCAAATACCATCCCCTCGAGCCGCAGGAATTTAGGAAGAATAAAATCCTTTGTGTCAAGGTCATTATAATTATGATTGGTGTCACGCGAGGTTAATGATAATTGCTACGTTTACGGATTGAGCTTTAAGCTCACCGTAGGCATGGGTAACTCCGGATATACCTATATCTTCGAAGTTATATCTTTAAGCAGATATAGTTCCACTCCTTCCTTTTAAATCTAAAATCCATATCCAACTCCGACACTATATCCCTAAAGCGTGTCGCGTCACTCGCTGACCGTCGTCTAACTCGGCTCACGCTTGGATATTCTCGCCTCGGATTCGTTCTAGACCTAACAGCCCGTCCAGCTGATTGCAATTCCAAAATGTAAATAATATTTTTATTTCGCGGGGTTATTATGAAATACAGAAAAACGAAACTTATGTGGATGATTCAAAACAATACCAACAGGTATTGTTTTGAACAATACCTTGCGTCAAAAAAATCATCTGTGAAAATTTCATTGTACTTATTGTTAGAGCGCGAGCGGCTTCGGGAGGGATCGGCATCGATCGGCGATCCGCGGGCGGTCAAACATGAACATGATCCCCGCCACTTCGACCGACGCCACCGACGACACCGCGCGCGTCATATTCATATTTTTTATTGTTATTTATTATATTCGAATATAAGTTTAAGACTAATTTGGACTAAGATTATTCTTCTCCCGCCTAAGGTCCCTAACACTTATCGCAGTTCAGGAGGTACATACATAATAAATGTTGATCATTAAATCAAATGTTCGTTCCAGGAAGTAAGGACAATTACCTGGAGTGGTCGGAGTTGGATATGTTTGTTGAAGTCTTAATTTGGAAGGAGATATAGCTCCTTTCCTCTTCCGGAGTTAGCCCATGCCTATCACCGGTTCCGTCTGGGTGGTTGCGGTGGGTTGGCGATTCCGGCGAGGTTAGGCGCGACGTTGGTGGAGATGGGCGCGGAGTGTGGTCCGGGCGCGGGGGCGAGCGGCCGCTTGAACGACCCCAGCCGCTTGGCCGGCCGCGGGGACACGCCGGCCGCCTCGCTTACCGACTGACTGCTCCACGAGTTGCCGCTGTGGTCCAACAGCGCCGCAGCCAATTGACCGCTGCCCTGTTCTGTATACCATATGTGGAACCGATTAAAGTTTATAGGTATTCTAACAATAGAAAAGTTCTCTAATAATACAGATTTATTTAAATAAATAACAAGAAACTAAAAACTTAGATAATAAACTAACTAGACGCTCAATTTCACTATTAAAGTGCCCACGGGAAAATTCTACCCATCCCGTCAGTTTATCAGGCTCACTACATGTCAAGTAGCATAGTAGTATGCTCCTGCGTTTGATTTTGTACCCTTTTAATGACGCATTAAGGTCAAAATATAACAATAAGTCAACGTATGTGTCAAGCATCTTTGTAATTTTTTTATTGATATTTCTTCGTGATTGTGCATCTAGATAGTTTATTGTTTATCTAAGATATCAATACATGCAAATATATTTCAAGTAGGAGTATACTTTTAAATAGTATTGTTAAATCAAAAATAGATATTGTATTCCACTTATAATAAAACTGAGATGTTGCAAAAGTTGTGAGAATTCGGTAACTTCAAGATAAATTATTAGCTTGCTGATCAAATTTCCTTCCTCATTAATCAGGTCGATTATGGAATTCTGTGTTTAGGGACGTGCGAGAAAAATATACAGAAGTAAACCTGCCGCACCAGTGTGCGTGTGTTGCGCGGGTCGCGCACGTGTCGCACGAAGTCCTCGAAGGTGGCGGGCAGCGTGTGGTTGTGCACGAGCGCGTCCAGACTCCGCGCGCGCTCCGCGTACGCGTGCTGGTACAGCGGCAGCCCGCCGCGCACGGCGCGCCCGCCGCCCGCCGCCGCCGCGCGCACCAGGCACGCCGCCACGCGCACGCGCACCACGCACTCCTCCCACAGCGGACCGAAGTACCCCACCTGACACACAACGCACACCATTGCAAACGACGCACTCCTCCCATAGCGGACCGAAGTACCCCACCTGACACACAACGCACACCATTGCAAACGACGCACTCCTCCCATAGCGGACCGAAGTACCCCACCTGACACACAACGCACACCATTGCAAACGACGCACTCCTCCCTTAAGGGGCCGAAGTACCCCACCTGACACAACGCACACTATTGCAAACGTTCAGAACGCACACGCATTTGGAAAAAAAGGGAATTTCTTCTAATATTCGTGCGTCTTGACTCGTCTCACAGAGTGTAAACTGGCAGCCAGTGTATGCTCGTTGAGCTTACATTTGTCGCACTTTAAACGCGGCTCGCCCCATCTCTTGTATTAGGAAATCTGTGGGTAGGTACCACCGCAGTGCCAGATATCGTCTCGTAAAACAGGAGTGTTATGACTTAAAAATATCATATATAGCAAGTACATAGTAGAGTTACGCAGTTTTATGGATTAAACATGTAATTAAACACAGTTAAAAACGGACCAACATTATTTTTATTGTACTTAGTAATCACAATATTTTCCACATGACAGTTTCAATATATTCCAAATTCACATGCGACAGATTAACTTAAGCGGCCAGTACATATAAAAACTTCAACATTATGCACTTGTGTGTTTCGGTATGAGGGCACTGTATCTAGTGAAATTACCGGGTATAAGAGACATCTGTTGTCTCGGGTGTTGGGTGCAGTGCGGTATTAATGGCGGATAATAACTGGCTATCAGCTGTTGGTCTCCTTCAATGACGCTCTGTCATGGTTAGGAGTATCACTTACCATCAGGTGGGCGTCCTGACCGTCCTGTATACTTATAACATAAAAAAGCATTGTAGGCTGAATTACCCGATTGTACGTTAAGAATGATGATTCTTTGTTTCGGAAGGCACGTTCAGCCGTCGGTCCTAATCAAATCTGAATTGGTTCTGCATGGTGAGTTAGATTAGGTTAGAATCAACTGATTGTCCGTAACGAAAGACGATTCTGTGCTTCAGAAGGCACGTTAAGCCGTCGGTCCTAACCAATCAGCATTGATCCTTCGTGGTGGGTTAGGTTAGAATCAACTGATTGTCCGTAACGAAAGACGATTCTGTGCTTCGGAAGGCACGTTGAGCCGTCGGTGCCAACCAATCAGCATTGATCCTTCGTGGTGGTTAGGTTAGAATCAACTGATTGTCCGTAACGAAAGACGATTCTGTGCTTCGGAAGGCACGTTGAGCCATCGGTACCAACCAATCAGCATTGATCCTTTGTGGTGGGTTAGGTTAGAATCAACTGATTGTCCGTAACGAAAGACTTCTGTGCTTCGGAAGGCACGTTGAGCCGTCGGTGCCAACCAATCAGCATTGATCCTTTGTGGTGGGTTAGGTTAGAATCAACTGATTGTCCGTAACGAAAGACGATTCTGTGCTTCGGAAGGCACGTTGAGCCGTCGGTGCCAACCAATCAGCATTGATCCTTTGTGGTGGGTTAGGTTAGAATCAACTGATTGTCCGTAACGAAAGACGATTCTGTGCTTCGGAAGGCACGTTGAGCCGTCAGTCCCAACCAAATCTGAATTGGTTCTGCGTGGTGGTGTACGGCCCAATCTTCCCTTAGCTCTATGTGCGGGAACTATAATATAACTATAACATGATGGGTATGACTGACGTCGGGCTTCCTGGAGACGGTGCAGCGCAGCAGTCCGCCGGGCAGCGGGTACAGCGCTATGAGCACGTCGCAGAACTGCGTCGGCAGCGTGTCCCGCTTGTACGGCCGCCAGTGCTCGCTCCACACCACGTGCACTTCGTCGTTGCCCAGGTGACGCGTCTGGTACCATACATAATTTATCAATATACTTTATAAGACTGACAAATTACAGAAAAAAAAACTTAATAAAATCAGTTCCTCGATGTAACGGCTCGATGGAGAAGCAGCTGGTGAGTGGCAATAATGTAAAAGTATAGATTCGTGTTATGCTCACAAAACAACCGAAAAAGGTGTTCCGAATGCAGCGACAGCACATATTTCGAAGAAAGCTCACAACTGATTTCTCTTTGGCGGTTCGTTTTTGAGGCACGGGTGGCGTATCTACCTTTACATGTACAGAATATCATTGGTGTGTGGTTGTCGAGAAGATAAGCAACAATCGCAATGATCACTTCGGAAAGGTAGCTGAAAATTATTATTTCGATATTTCCGTGTTTAAGAAAGCACTACACACACATACACACTATCATAGGATGGTAATCGTTAACACCCACTAATCCGTATTGGTCCCACGTGTTGGGTTACGGTCCATACAGCCATGCTGTGTAGCGAGGCCTGTTCTCTGCAGTAGGACTTTAATGGCTGTTTTATCAAATACAATTTTCATCGTCACCATCTCCCTGATATAGTTTCTTATGCAAAAAAACAGACATTCACACCGTGCCACAAATTAGGCCAGTAGCTCGAACTAAGGGAACTGAAAAAAGTATATTTGTTACTTTAAAATCTTTAAAAACCCGGGACAAAATAATAGACATAGATTATTACTCTGTAATAGTTTTTTTTGTCTGCGTAAGGCTAATTACATTTCACAGAACGTTAATAAGAACAGATATAAAAATATAAAAGCTATAGAAAACGGGTAGAAAATAATCAGTCAAATAGATTAACAATCTAATAATAAAGCGCAGTACATACCTTGTTAAGTATAGCATCGGGCGTGTCAGCTGGCATCCTGGTGGCGACGTGGAACAACGCCTCAAGCGTTAGAGTGGCGATGTAGGGCGCGCTCACTCCACCACCGCCACCACCACGCAGGCCACCAGAGAAACCCACGTGGCTTTCCAACTCCACCTGTGAGGTGACAAGAAGTTAGGGAGATAGATCTGAGTATCTAGAATCTGAGATAAGATTCCGTTGTTATACCTAACATATCACCGAATACTGGAGATCGGAATCATAATCTGAAAGTATAGAAAATCTATTGTTTCCGATATCTAAATGTCATTAAAGGGTGAAGAGAGTCGATGATGGTATCATTTAAGCGAGGACAGTAAAGAAAATTTTTAATTGAGAATAGAGTGAAAACTAGAGAAAGGAAAAACAGGAGAACGAAAAATGATAACAAAAAAGCACAAAAAAAGTAAAAACGAAACAGGGACACTAATAAAAAGAAAAACTGCATTAAGATCTAAAACAAATCATAGAAAAAGAATCAATCAGAGAATAAGAGGATCATTTAAAGAGAAGGATTGTTCCTATGTATTTAAAAGTTATTATGTAGTTAATATATCTATTTAGAGTTGATGTTAAATTTAACATGTGAATAACGTTAATAATCGTTTTCAATCACTAATTTTAATTTAAATTAATAAAAAGAAACCTTTATTACCTCCCAAGCTAAAGCGGCTAAAAATGCTTCATAGGCGGGACTGCCGCATCTATTCGAGAGGATTTCATTGCGAGTCTCTTGTCCTTTGGCAACGTAGATCACTGCCACTTTATGGGTTTCACGACACCTGTAATTAACATGCACCACAGTTAAAACAATGACCTAATCTTCTGTACCATCATCACTTACCACACGCAAGTGAGAAGTACAATTTACAATTTTGTGTCTAAAAACACAAAATTGTCAAGTTTACGCAGCATTTTGGATTACGATGCAGTATTTTTACCGAGGTGCATCAAGCTGGATTTCCTGGTAAAAAATCAGCTTTCAAAATTCATGTAGGTGTCGCATTATTCACGGAGGTCTGCGTTGTTAACGCTGTACCTTCAGCACCTGTCACTGCAACCTATTCGTACAACATCTAAACGGTCGGGTGTCTAGTTTCGCAGCTCCCGCAGCAGGCGGTCGTGCGGAGGCCGTACCTCTGCGCGTCCAAGTTCCGCAGCCCCGCCAGGCGGTCGGTGCGGGGGCCGTACCTCTGCGCTCCAAGTTCCGCAGCTCCCGCAGCAGGCGGTCGGTGCGGGGCCGTACCTCTGCGCGTCCAGGTTCCGCAGCTCCCGCAGCAGGCGGTCGGTGCGGGGGGCCGTACCTCTGCGCGTCCAGGTTCCGCAGCTCCCGCAGCAGGCGGTCGGTGCGGGGGGCCGTACCTCTGCGCGTCCAGGTTCCGCAGCTCCCGCAGCAGGCGGTCGGTGGGGCGTACCTCTGCGCGTCCAGGTTCCGCAGCTCCCGCAGCAGGCGGTCGGTGCGGGGGGCCGTACCTCTGCGCGTCCAGGTTCCGCAGCTCCCGCAGCAGGCGGTCGGTGCGGGGGGCCGTACCTCTGCGCGTCCAGGTTCCGCAGCTCCCGCAGCAGGCGGTCGGTGCGGGGGGCCGTACCTCTGCGCGTCCAGGTTCCGCAGCTCCCGCAGCAGGCGGTCGGTGCGGGGGGCCGTACCTCTGCGCGTCCAGGTTCCGCAGCTCCCGCAGCAGGCGGTCGGTGCGGCGCAGCAGGTGCGCGTGTGTGCGTCGCGCGGGCGCCAGGGCCCCGAGCTGGGACAGCAGCCGCCGGGACTGCGCGCTCGGCGCCGCCGCCGTACACATGTCGCTATCTAAAGGCTCCGTTTCCGCCCAGCTGCAACGAGCCAACATTTTTTTTTCAGTGCTTAAGTAATAAGTTAATAAAAATAAATAAAGTAAAGCCACGAGCTCGTCCTCGGCGCCGGGCGGCAGCGTCGAGTATGTACTGTCGCGTCCAACAGTAGAACATCTGTAGTGGCGCGACTATGTACTGACACGTGTAACAGTGTAAATAGGAAATCCAAAATTCGACAATAGAACGTCCAATCATCTTAAATATCCCTAAAGCGGAGTACGGTCACGTGCACGTTACATGTTCCACCGGTACAGTCGCGTCCAACAGTTGCACGTGAATGACCACTAATGCTTTAGGTACTGTGACGTCCAACAGTGTCACGTCAGTATCCTTAGTGTAAAAGTACATTCGCGTGCACATTTACTGAGGTACTGTCGCTCGGCGTTGATATGGCCACCAGTATAGCCACGAGCTCGTCTTTGGCGACGGGCGGCAGCGGCGAGTAGGTACTGTCACGTCCAACACTAGGACGTGAATATCCCAAAAGCGAGGTAACGTCGCGTGCACATAACTTATTCCTTACTGCGAGGTATTGTTGCAGCCACGAGCTCGTTCTTAACATTTAGTGGCAGCGGCGAATAGGTACAATCGCATCCAACAGTAGGACATAGGTATCCGTAGTGGCGCGACTATGTTCTGTCACTTCCAACAATGTAAATAAACCAAGATTCGTCAATAGAACGTTCAATAATCTTAAATATCCCCGAAGCGGAGTACGGTCGCGTGCACGTTACATGTTCTACCGGTACAGTCGCATCCAACAGTTGTATGTGAATAACCACTAATGCTTTAAGGTACTGTGACGCTCAACAGTGTCACCAGTATCCCTTAGTGTAAAAGTACAGTCGCGTGCACATCACCTGTCCCTAGCGGCGAGGTAGTGTCGCTCAGCGTTGCGGTGGGCCACCAGCGCAGCCACGAGCTCGTCCTCAGCACCAGGAGGCAGAGGGGACGCGCCCGCCCCGTCCAGCCGCCGCCCGCCCACCACCTCCGGTGACGTGTGACCGATGTACGCCAACACCTGCGCATGCGCACAACACGGTTTTTATAATTAGATTATACAATTGAGCGGTAGGAATCCAAGATAAGTAGAAAAGCTTAGGTTATTTAGATTAGGTTTGTGCCACAAAACAATCACACCACAGTAAGGTATTATCTTTTAATTTTTTCTTATATTTTAATGAAATTGACTCCTTGACTATTAGAAAATTAAACAAAATAGACAATCTATGTCACGAATGCACCCGGCATTCAATAGACGAGAGTTTAACATATTTTTTATAACTTCTCTGCATCATAGTTAGTCGAAGAGTTAACTTTGACGTCTGAATAAGAAACTCTAAATGATTACAAAAATATTAAACACAATCGGCCACGATGACCAAGTGCGTGGTTGCATGTTGCAAAAGGTTTTACTTGTTGTTTGATAGATTGCACTACAGGTTAGTGTATTCAATTAATCTCTAAAAGTAGTACAAATGTTTCACTTACGTGATCTAATTGATGTTTATCTGGCGGTGAATTTTTATAGTCCGGCAATAAATCAGGCGGAAGAGGTGGCGGCAACGATGATAGCGTATTATCTCTCGGAGGGTCAACACTATTGAAAAAAATACAGCGTATTAGAAATAAAGATATATGCTGACTTCTTACATCCCATTTGTGCGATGTTACTATTAAATTATAATATGGTAAGTAATCTTACTTCGGTGGCAGTGGTAGCGGTTCCAAAGGTCTCAGCTGACGCAGAAGAAGGATCATAGTAGAGCGCCGATGCATCCCAGCAAGCCTTGCCCGCGATATCGCGTAGTAAAACTCGCACTTGGCGGTCCGACGTCATTAGCCCTATGCAAAAATAACATGACATGTTAGTAAAAAATACCGACTTCAAACTAAAAAGTCAAAAAAAATTTTTAGCTAGGCAAAAAGAAGTGGTTAAATAATTCTTTCATAATTATGAAGTCAGTGCCATGTAAATCAAGAATTGAGAATTTTCACGGATTTATCTTTCTTATTGACTTTCCTATATTATAAAGGTGAAGAGTTTGTTTGGCACTTGGTACCGATGTATATAAATATATGTATATAAACTATGAACAACCTGGAGTAGTGCCAGCAGCTCCAGTTTGCGTATCCAACGCGGGTAGTTCGATAAAGGAAGCCAAAGTCGTATCACTCAACCGCATGAGTTGTACATGCGGCGCGGCCAACACAGCCGGGCCAAGCTCGTCGCCCAACGCCGGGCTGTCGTGTTGCTCGCACACGCTCGACGACAGCTGACACCCGCTCCACAGCGGCCAGTGGCCTAGGAACACCACTAGCTGGCTGCATATCTAGTGTGGAACAATGGTTATTAGCAGTGTTGACGAATTATTCAATAATTTTTACCCTTTAACCGCCGCTTACGAATTGATTTTCTATTGTGTCTGGAATCCTGGCGGTTAAAAGGTTAAGGTTTGCAAGGTTGCACTCAATAGCAGTAGACATTTTGAATTATATACTCGTATTTATCGATAGTGAAAATCATCTATATTGTCGATATTGACAATACCATCGATAGATTTACCAATAGTCAGCAGCAATGCTATCGATACTATCGATAGCCCTATAGATACTATTGCTTGTACCAAAATATCGACACTATATCGATAGACTATCAATAGTGGACTATCAAGCGGCAATATTAGTTATTAGTCTAAGGAGGTCAAATCGCACATATCACACACTTTGGTTTATTTAAATTTAAAAATTGATAGATATAAATAAAACACTCATCAAAAAATATATTTTATAGCAATAATATCTTTAATAAGTATTAACAGACATTAGATATAATTTAAAAAAAAACGTATTTCTAATATGGCTGCTGTTGATTTTGATTTGAGATCTAACATGCTAAAGATGCAACTCGATAAGGTATGATAAATTAAGCAGTAAATAGAACATACCGTTTGAGCCCATAGTTTCACATCGATCGTGGATGCAGGCGAAGACTTTGGACCCAAATTGTCCAATTGAATGTTTGGGTCAAAGTCCTCATCCACGGGTAAAGACAATCCTGGTATTTCAGATCCATTTGTTCCTTTCATCACAGCGTATAACACCTAAAAAGATATAACATCTTTAAAGCAGAGCAAATTTAAGTATACAAAATAAGACCTAATAACTACTAACTTGATCTATTTTACCTAAATATGTACAGTAAACTTGTAATTATTTATTAACAATTATGGTTCTTTTTTCAAAAGTGATTCATACAACAAGCATATAGATGGAGTAAAATCTTGCTAGAAAATAGAAAGGGTGTTAAAAGTAAGACAACTGTTCGAAGATTTTAGCACGTTCATAACAAATATTGTCAAGGCTATCATATGTAGTATAAAAAATGTGCCTAGACGATTATGTAACGTGTCAAAATTAGCCATAGTAGGACGCACGCCTCTCTTTTGGTTAGCACTAAGTTGCGATCGCAGTGCACAAGACAGTTTTGTCATCAATTAGGGTTTGCATTTATAACGGCGGTGCGCAATGTCTCCAGTACAGTCAGCAGCTGCTTTCAGCACAGTCACTTCACTCCCAAAATAAAAGCCTAAAACTACAAGATGAACAAGATTGTAAGTACTGCAAATTGCATTTTTTGTTATTAGATCTTTATTTTAATCATGGCAAAAAGTTGAGGATTGTTACTTAAACTCTTTTTAAATATCTGTTATAATATGAAACAATAAATAATCTCTCTCTCTCTCTTCAACCTATCGCAGTCCACTGCTGGACATAGGTCTCTAATAAATAATCTAATAGCTGCAAATTTCGGCACATTAATTTCGAGATGGCTTTAACTTTTTAAGTGTTGCTGAGGAAAAGGTTTTTATATTATATTTATAACATTAATTACAGGTGATCTGTGCCTTCGCGCTAGTGGCTGTGGGTCTAGCCGCGCCTCAACAGCAAGGGGAACAGAATCCGGTTTACATCTTGAAGCAGGAGGCTGACGTCAACCCTCACGGATATCAATTCCAGTGAGTTATTATGTTGGCTTTATAATTATATATCAAACTCAATGCCCAAAATCTTGTAACTTAAGATATTTAGATGTGTTATAAAAATAAAATTATTTAATAATGGTTTAATATTTGAAAAACATAATTGACACCTAAGGGCATGCTCGCATCGTGAAAGACTTCTTTGCTAAGTGTATTAGTTAGTTAGTAATAAGTCAATTTTACTTTTTATAAACCTAATGTATTTTGTTGCTAAAAGTATATTTAAAATTTATAAAACCAAGGAAGAAATAACGGCCTTCATTTTTACTTAACAGAGATAAGCCTCATTCAATGTACGTAAATAACTGATACGAATAGAATAAAGTACTGGTACGGAACCTTTAATATGACTAATAACTATTGATTAATTATTACAGGTTCGAAACCAGCGACGGTACTGCCCGGCAAGAGCAAGGAAACCTGAAGCAAATCAGTGAAGACCATGCGGCCATAGAGGTACAAGGCAGCTACAAATACACGGCGCCCGATGGCCTAGTGTACACTGTCAACTACGTCGCCGACGAACACGGCTTCCAGCCACAAGAGCACGTAGAACATCCCGGTCAGCAACAACAGTAAATTATCGATCTAATATTACATTTGAACCCTAAAATTACATATCAGTTCGAAAGCTATCGCTGAAAAATAATAGAAAATATATTGAACGTGGGGACAGTTATTCCCGGCGAGTCTTTGACCATCTAAAATAACAGTTTCACAGCACGAAAGATTCAATAGGAATTTCATTGGTTACCACTCAGAGTCAATCACGTAAGGGTTCAAATGATAAAATATTGATTTCTCGTGTGGGTTTTACTACACTCTGTTTTTATTATTTTATATTTTTATTACATTATTTGTAAAAAAATAAACATTTTTAATGTTATACTTTGTTTGATTGATATAATATACCGTAACGACATTTAGACTCAGTATGCGCTAATTTCAGCCTTAAAACAGCTATATTAAAATAATAACGCAGACGATATCATACACTCCTTCAGGTAAACTATATGTTAAACAAAATGAAGTTTTTGAAATGGTTAAGTGTTTCGATATAGAAACACATTATTTTGAAACACAATAGATACCAAACACATATTTTTTACTGAGAGATAATGCATAACCGATATCACTCAACGCAAGAAACAAAAAAATATTGCAAATTTTATCTTTGGGGAGCGCACAAAATTCCATAAACTAAACTATTATTGTTTCCATAGATATACTTACACTTGTTATATACAACAAAAAAATGTTAGTGTAGTTCCTGTAATTTTGTCGATTTTAATACCGTGTCAACATAACTTGTTTACTATGCCTGTTTAATTAAAAAGACTTAAAGAAAAGGGAAGATCTTAGTTCAGAATATTTGAAAACCTTTAAATAATATCCCCACGCTGGTTTTTTTGGATTGTCTAATTCCTGTTGGGCAGTCAACACGCTTATTCACAATACAGCAACATGCGCCGCGAGCAATTGAGATTGGTTTTTTCGCATGCAGAGAAATGTTATACACACCTTAAATATGAGCAAGAGCAGTGACTGGCCAGATTCATCAACATCATCTAAAAGAAGCTGGGGCCCACAGCGCACGGCGAACTCGGCTAGACTGAGTAGAAGCGCACCGGCAAGGGCCCGGGAACCATCGCGACCACCGCTCGCTGCTTGGACCACGCTCGCGCATATCCACCTTATTATCTTACCTGGACAATAATAAAGAAATATTAGATAGACACACAAACACACAGATAAAGATTACAGAAATTCACGGAGTGCCACCTCGACCAATTGAGGCAAGGTATTTGTACTTTTAATTATGTGAGGGATTCACTTTCGATCATTTCAATGTGATTACGTCCTCGTATATTTCAGCACCAACCTTACATTAACAATAAACTAACTAGATGCACATTCACGAAGAAACATCAACATAAAATATACGAGCCGCACTACACATTCGATATTGTTAAATTTATAACATAAAATTATTTATATAAATTTAGACCTCAGCGCGTCAATAAAAGAGTACAAAATTATAAGCACAACATAGCACTATATGACATTATGACATGTAAAATGTGAATTTTGGCGCGGTCACTATTTGACTAAGATTGTGTATCTAGTTAGTTTCTTAATTATGTAAGGCATCAACATTTAAACTATACAGTCTAATATCATAGCGAAAAGTCTTCATTCTAGCCATATTTAAAAAGGCAGTCAGTCAAATTCTCTCATTGTATGTAAATATGAATAAATTGAAATTAATTACCAGCCAATCCAGGATACAGTTCCACTATTTGATCTGTGTAGTCTGCTAGCACGAGTATACAGTCGCTGACCACTTTGGCGATATTCTTGTTTTTAATCTGTAAAAAAAGGTCATTGTGAACTTGACACTTCCAGTTATCATTTGCATTATGCAGTGTAGGAGCTTATAAATGAAACTCAAACCCGTTAATTTTATTTATTTAAAAGGAACACGTAGTTTCATTCAATCATCTGGCACGTCCTGGCCGCCAGCAGCTGGGCGTGGTGCGGGCACACGTACCTGCAGCATGTGCAGCAGACAGCCGACGTAGGCGGGCAGGCGGGGACAGGCCGCCCTGGCCGCCAGCAGCTGGGCGTGGTGCGGGCACACGTACCTGCAGCATGTGCAGCAGACAGACACGTAGTTTCATTCAATCATCTGGCACGTCCTGGCCGCCAGCAGCTGGGCGTGGTGCGGGCACACGTACCTGCAGCATGTGCAGCAGACAGCCGACGTAGGCGGGCAGGCGGGGACAGGCCGCCCTGGCCGCCAGCAGCTGGGCGTGGTGCGGCACACGTACCTGCAGCATGTGCAGCAGACAGCCGACGTAGGCGGGCAGGCGGGGACAGGCCGCCCTGGCCGCCAGCAGCTGGGCGTGGTGCGGGCACACGTACCTGCAGCATGTGCAGCAGACAGCCGACGGGCGGCAGGCGGGGACAGGCCGCCCTGGCCGCCAGCAGCTGGGCGTGGTGCGGGCACACGTACCTGCAGCATGTGCAGCAGACAGCCGACGTAGGCGGGCAGGGGACAGGCCGCCCTGGCCGCCAGCAGCTGGGCGTGGTGCGGGCACACGTACCTGCAGCATGTGCAGCAGACAGCCGACGTAGGCGGGCAGGCGGGACAGGCCGCCCTGGCCGCCAGCAGCTGGGCGTGGTGCGGCACACGTACCTGCAGCATGTGCAGCAGACAGCCGACGTAGGCGGGCAGGCGGGGACAGGCCGCCCTGGCCGCCAGCAGCTGGGCGTGGTGCGGGCACACGTACCTGCAGCATGTGCAGCAGACAGCCGACGTAGGCGGGCAGGCGGGGACAGGCCGCCCTGGCCGCCAGCAGCTGGGCGTGGTGCGGGCACACGTACCTGCAGCATGTGCAGCAGACAGCCGACGTAGGCGGGCAGGCGGGGACAGGCCGCCCTGGCCGCCAGCAGCTGGGCGTGGTGCGGGCACACGTACCTGCAGCATGTGCAGCAGACAGCCGACGTAGGCGGGCAGGCGGGGACAGGCCGCCCTGGCCGCCAGCAGCTGGGCGTGGTGCGGGCACACGTACCTGCAGCATGTGCAGCAGACAGCCGACGTAGGCGGGCAGGCGGGGACAGGCCGCCCTGGCCGCCAGCAGCTGGCACACGTGTGCGGCGAGGGCGCAGGCGCCGCCCACGCGCGCCGCGGCCGCGCCCTCGCGACGGCACACGCGCACCACTATGTTCAGCACGTGCTCCTGCATCACGACATACCACTTTATCATTGGCCGTGATCGCAGTTTCCGCCCTCATAAACATAACTAATTTACCGGACTTCTATGTTCCAGTGCAGGACACGAAATCCTCTTTTTTTATTCAAATTAGGCTTACAAAAAGCACTTATGAACGTCATAAAGAAAACACAAATTACAATTAAAACCATGTAAAATACAAAAGTACGAAGTACAGAGAGATTGGACTTTAATACGAATAGCTTTTATTTATTATAAAAAATAATATCAATATAAGCGGTCGTACGTATTACGGGTGAAAACTACACGCGTGATACGTTCGAGCGGAGAAATTAAAATTATGGATATGTTACTTTTATTACTTTAAAACAACTTCAAGACAAAAGTACAATTTTGTTTTACCCATTTCAACAAATTAAGTATATGTAAACAATACATACCTTTAAATCTGGACAAGAGACGGTGTTGTATTGGTGAGGGTAGGGTTGAAGCATTGGCGCATTCATCAGTCCATCAGGTAAAGCCAAAAGTGAACCTAAAAATGTCACAGCCGCTGTCCGTGGACACTGCAAGAAAAACATGACTAAGTTGTTGAACACTTGTTAAAATCATCTCAATTAATGAATTTTCCATTACAATTGGTGTGTATAAATTGTCAAAATGTATTAAATTATAATCTAATAAGTTTTTATTGATTCATGGGAAAAACAACTTTTCAATTAATTATTGTAACAAATATATATTTTGTATGTAAATTATATTGTATTATATATATATATATATATATATATATATATATATATATATATATATATATATATATATAAACGAACAAATAATAAACTAAATAACATTGTCACATAAAATGTCGAATCCACTTACCGACGCTCCCATATCAGATGAGTTAAGTACAACAGTGGAGGCGTGAACAAAGTCAAGCAGGAGTAAGGAGTATCCATCCAGTGCGAGCGACAGATAACGCGGCGCTGCGTACTCCACCAAAACATCAACCACGGAGCGGTCCTCGCCAGTCAGTCCTGTAGAAAATAGAACAAAATCTGTAGGAACATCTCACAAAATATGTATACTGATTCTCCCATTAGTTCGGCAAAGGGCTGCAAAAAAAAAAGTTTTTTTTTATTAAATAACATTTTTATACAAATTAAACTACAGAAACAAGTCATACGTGGTGTAGAGGCTCAATGAACCCCTTCTGGTTCCGCGGGTGACGTAGGAGGCGGTTTTAAGTCGATACCAATTATAATGTGTAGCAGCGTTCTTTACTTTCTAATTGACTTCTGCTGTTTACATAAACTAACTTTACAACTTAACTGGGCAATTACGATCTAACGTTTTATCCAACTCAGCCCGTCATTAATCGACGGGGACAGCCGTCCTCTTTCGTGGAGTAGGCCCTAAATTCATAGTGCAGTCACGGGATGTCAAATTTTATTATTTTAATAAAATTTTACGATGAAAGGTCATATTCATATCACACTATTATGCAGTCTTTTTAATTAATTAAAACTAATTTAATGGAGGTATAAATGTACCTGTCATGACGTATTTGCTAATAACAATGTTTTATGTCGGATGAAATAATTTACAGTAGGACGTATTCATGTTATTCCAATTTGTTACAATTTTAAATGATAACTAGTGCATGAATTACATCATGTGAGTAATAATATAATCTTAACGCATAACAAGTAGCTACCACGACAGCACATAGTCAAAACATCCGAACACAAAAAGCTGAAAGGGACCTTAATTGTAGTAATGTCTCTCTCCTTGAAGGATGAGTTGAAGAGATTAAGTACAACGCATGTTTGTAGTTAGGCGTCTCTATATTTAATGAATTTAAATACATCATATAATTTGGTCTTACAAGCTAATAGGTAACTAATAATATCTCCAACTTATCCTACCTAAAACGAGAGACATTACATTGTACGAGCATTTGTTAGATATATCCATCTATTGTTGTTAAAACAGTACAGTCCGGTGAAATAGGAGCGTTATGCACTTTCAGCAAGAGGGTATCAGTGACGGTGTCTGAATATCAGTGCATATTTTTAAATAATATTTTTTGTCGGTGCATGTTTGCAATCACAGTTAAGGCGGTATTAGTAGAGCATTTTTACCATGGTGTAGCGCTCGCTGGTAAAGGTTGAGGTGGGCGAGGTGCAGGCGGTTGTTACAGGAAGACGGCGCGCCCGGACCCTGCGCCTGGGTCGACTCGCACAGCAGCCGCAGTGCCAGTAGTTTGCCGGCTCTTTGAATACATTTGACTTTAATATAGACTTTAAATTCATCTAACAATCCAATATGTCTACTGCTTAAGGGAGGCGTATCGTAATGGCTCCTAGGCGGGCCGATCTCTAGCAGTTGACATCCATCGGCTACTCGCCACTTTAAACAGGCTATCGGTCCATCTGGCTACGGGTCAACCTACGTTTTTTAAAATTCTTATCTTTCCATTTAATATTTCCTTAACACAAATATCTTTAAAATAAGGTTAAATAGTCTAAGATTCTTCTAGGCTCAATAAAATTCATAGTATTAAAGTACGACTGGACATTATGACACAAACTGAGATAGGGTTTGTCTACACAATTGTTTTTCTTTTAAATATTATTTTATCCTGTGAATGTTTCTTGTATGCTTTATGTTGTGCAATTTAAGCATTGTTTCTACTAACTACTACTACCATCATAAAATATATGATCAAATAAAAATCAATGAAAATATAAATGAATATTACCTGTGCGAGGGCGGGAGCGCCTCTGCTTCCAGACACCATCCCGCGACCAAGTTGAATGGAACATGGATCTCGGTGTTCCCATGTAGGGTTTGGTTTGCGCTTATCTGCGTCAAGAAATAATCGTATTGATTAAGTGATTTTCTGCATCACTGAACATACGTCACACTTTCTAACGCATACTCTTGTAGTAGAAAGTATACAGTAACAGTCATTTATTACAAATTGTCTGCCATAAAATTTAAAATTCCATACCTTTAATATAGATAACGAACAATATATTTAATTCATGCCGAATCTACTTATTGGCTACAAACATATTGAAAAAATAATATGAAACTAAAAAAATGAAAAACTTATACTTCTTCCGTGCCTTAGAGTATTTTGACAAATCATTATCACCGATGGTATCTTTCACATTTACATGACACAACACATCTAATTTTGGAGCTGGCATGTTATGGGCAAAATCGCAAATTTATAATTTTAATTCACTTAACGACGCGACGTTGTTGGTGAGCTCATGAATTGCTACTGAATTAACATTTTACTGACGTTTTATTAGCAGCTGTTTTACAAATACCCACTTTAATTCAGAATTACTGAAATGTAAAAATACGTCTCTTATAAGGAACATGATTTCTAATTGTTTAGTAGCGATTTATATTTTCAACATACTCCGATTTGTTATAAGGTTTTAATCGATTAAAAGACAAACAGATTTAGGCTACATTTTTTCTCTAAAGGCTAAGAGTAAAGTCGAGTCGAGGTTAGTCTCGTGGCACTTTTTAAATAAATGACTTTAAGACATTCTTGGCCTTAGTGCTAGGTATTCCTGGGTTAAAAATCCATATAATGAGTCCTCTTGCATCGCTTTCAAACAAAATGTTACACTTGTCTCGTCAGCTTTTGCTGTTGTAATAAGCTCAAGTCCAACCTTACACCTAGATAATACTCGCACTACTCCTAAATAGTCACCCTTGGGATGATTAAACAAAATGACATATTCCTATATTATAGTTGAAGCATCGCTGAGCAAGGAAACTTGTTAGGACACTAGAAACATCCAGACTTATCACAATATCTAATATGTCCAGTTTTCGGACTAAGCGTTTCTCATCTTATTTTATTTTAATAAAATAATGGTTTAATATACTAGCTCGTATAAGTTTCTTACTGCTTATAACATTAAGGTATTTTAGTAACTGGATATACTTATTTTGGATAAACTGGACATACGAGTATTAGTTCCGCTTTGCCTGTTTTTATAAAAGAATGCCTATTGTAAATAATAATTACCGAAAACCTATGCTCTTACATTTATTAAAAAATGCGTTTACATACAAAAAATATTATTAAGGTGATTACCACGATAATATATTGTAATACTATACGTAAATATTATCTGAAAATTCAGATCCAGAATGACAATGAATTAGTGAATAGGATTTTTAGTTTAAAAAGTTAGAAGTGTATCTTAAGATACGTAACTTCAATGTATAAATGGCAGCTATTGCACATAATACGCTACAGGAATACAATAGGAAAAACTTCATGTTCTTTAAAATTTAGTAGTTTATTACAAGAATGCCCCAAGAATATATGACATAAAAATAATATAAACCTTTATGCGCCTCCTCAAGAGCCTTCTTTTTCCTGCTCTTCTTTCGCATTGGCAATCCTTGAATAACTTCGAATTAGACAACAGTTCGCACAGTCTAAGTAACACCATACATAAAACACGCTAACCTCTTTTTACTTACACACACGGATAATTATAGAAACAATGGAAACTATTTCTTGATTTTTCCAAACAATAAACAACAAAGAACTGGCACTGCAATGAACTAAATAGTTTGCTATTGTGAAATTCTATAACATGCCAGCTGTCGAGATATCGAA
Source organism: Leucinodes orbonalis (assembly GCA_019425675.1). Lineage (NCBI taxonomy): Eukaryota > Metazoa > Arthropoda > Insecta > Lepidoptera > Crambidae > Leucinodes > Leucinodes orbonalis. Next base: position 46,705 of record PQWD01001297.1, read on the forward strand.
TGATAACTTACTCCATGCCATATTTGAGATAAAAATTAACAGATGCCCAATAAATATGAGATGACACGAATTATTACGTATGTGTCAATATAACGGCAGACATAATCACATGTTAGCAATTTGTGGGTGAACACACCGGGTATTTAAATTGCCAGAGTATGACGGTCTTGTGCTAGAGTTGTTTCAACGTTAATATGGAAATCTTTATGTCGAATCAATAGATTCGATGCGCTTTATGTTTCCTGATAAGTGCATATAATGCGTAACTAATGGTACATACTTCTAGATTCACGCGCCGCTTTATTATATTTTGAACAAATACTCAATGCGTTATAGACCCAGAGATAAACTAATACTAATATTTGAGTGATATTGATTTTTATCGTCTAGGTATGTCTATAGCGATCAAGCCAACTGTGGATTAAGTAAGGCCTCTTCTCAATAATTGTCTACATTGACGGGGCTGCTTCTTTGCGTTAATGGGTCAACGGAAGCTTGTTCGCTCTTCGACTAGATGTACATTCATTGTATTTTCCTAATGTTTTAATTCTAGTACTTCTACACTAGTTGTGGTGCACATGGCTTTTAAAACTTAGAAACCATGGTAAATAATGGGGAACAATAAATATAAGGCATAGGGCCCAAGGCGAGCGCAGGTGACGTTCGGTGTGCGGGGTGTCCCTCCCCCGCGCCTCATTTAATGCCCCAATTGCCATCTCAACTTGTCACGTTAAGTATATATTGTTTTAATTATTAAATCTCCGAGAGCTCGCCTCTAGTCTATTACATATAAATAAATATTAAAATATGTAACTGTTTTTTAAAACATGCATATCAATGTATATACGAAATTTAGATGTAGGTATATCTAAAAATATATTTTTAAAAATTTTGTCTGTCTGTCTGTTTGTTCCGAGTAATCTCTGAAATGGCCTGACTGATTTCGACAGGACTTTTTTTTGGCAGGTAGCTGATGTTATAGGGAAAAACATAGGATACTTTAAGAAAAAACTGTAGACACATTTTTAAAAAAAAATAAAGCATTGTTTTACATTTATATGATAGTTGGGCGTTTTAAGGATATGTTTTACTGCGGCAGAATATAATTTTATACCGAGGGGAGGAGCTAGTAACAAATAAATAGTTTGTCTATTAATAACCTCTAAATCATTGCCTTTCCGTGGTTATGCTACTTGGACGTCATAGGCTGTTGTATACCTGTATACGTAAAAGCGTCCACTATAGTGTTACCTTGAGCAGCGTAGAGTTGAGGTGTATAAGGTAGTTGTAGAAGTGCGCATGCGCATGCGGGTCCCGCAGGTGGTTGGGGTCCCCGAGCGCGGCCAGCATGCGGCGCCACAGCACCGCCGCCACGTCCGGCAGCCACCCGCGCAGGGTGCCGCCCAGCGCCACGCCCACACCGCCTACACCGCCCACACCACCACCCACCGACTCCTGCTCGCACCATTCTGACACACACCAAATGTTTTTTCATGACATGAAAATATGTCATCATCATAATCAGTTCATTAAACGTCCCACCGAGGGGCACGAGCCTACACGTAACGTGCGTGTATAGGCCTCAGTCTTCCACGCGGGCCCAGTGCGGATTGGCCGTCTTCACGCACAATCTTTTAATCTCTTCGTAGGTTTGCGTAGGTTTCCTCACGATGTTTTCTTTCACCGTAAGAGCGCCGGATAACGTACATATAATTTTAAAAATCGAAACACTCTGGTTCGTGCGTGTTTTGAACCTACCCTCCCGGTAGGAAGGCAACAGTCCACACCATTGCGCCACCGACGCGTGACATGAAATGTATTGTAATAATTAAAATTGAAATGTCTGTTTGTAATATTGACTTCATACATGTGAATTTATACGGTACATACTCGTATGCCAAAATATCAATTTATTTAAATTTTGTCTGTTTGTTCCGGGTAATCTCTGAAACGGCCCGATTGATTTGGACGGGTAACTGATGAAATAAGGAAAAACATAGGCTACTTTTATTTTAGAAAATACTTTTTATTTTGGAAAAATAAATCAATATGTTGCGCGGCGGTGTCGCGCCACATGTCTTAACGCAGCGGTTTAGGTTATGTTTTACTACGGGAGAATATCTTATAACACGGGTAATATTGCAGGGAACAGCTAGTAACAAATATATATTTAAATATATATATATAATTAAATATATAGTATATGATAGTGATATGTTTCATGCAGTGCTGTAATTCCTTAAACATATTACCATGGTTGTTGTCACTCGGGCTCCGCCAGAAAAGCGCTGCCGTGGCCATCTTTGATTTTTGAATTTTTTTACGAACATATATAAGTTATAAACACGGCAGCTGAGGCGTGGCCCCTTTGACCACATTTTATTTTTAATATTTCGGCTTTGTTTTTATTCCTAATCAGTGTAACTAATTTTTTTTATTCTTTTCATTTTTAATTATACTTATTATTGTCAATCACGTAAAAGTTGTATCGTCTGTATGTCAATATATGTTTTGTGGTCAAATAAATGTTTTTTCTTTCTTTCAAATAGTAACCAAGTAACTTAATAAGTCAAAGTACTTTAAAAATATTAGTATCTTTAGCTCTCTACTTTAACATTTTCGGATACGTCATATTGTATTATCGTTACGAATTGAAACAAGCATTAAAATTACTCAAGTTCAATAACAGACGTAACAAGAAACCACATGCGTTTACTTACCCACGTTACCACCATCAGATGCTAGATCGATTTGCAAAGGCGAATCTTTGATGGAACTGCTTTCGATCCCGCTGGACGGAGCTGGTGATGGTGACCGGGATCCTTCACGAATACAAAGGGTTTTAAATATATAACTGTTGTATAAGGCCCTTCTAGTAAGGCTTCACCAAGAATAACAAGTTGTTATCAATAAACGTCAATGTGTTTACAAATTGCGAGTCTTTGACTACCATGTGAAATCACATCTTAACAATATTTACAACTTGAAAACGTAAGAGTTATGACAAAGACAGACAGATTTTTGAGGATCTACTCTTAATTATAACCTTTAGTTATTACTTCATAATTTAAAAAACATATAAGTTTTCAAGCTAAGAGCGTTATTTGAGGCCACGCTTAGAAAATGGAAAAAGGTTTACTGCAATTTGTTCGTTCTAAATGGTTCATTGGTTTTATAAATGGTAATTATGTAGCGGAATCTCGTTATGGGATCACAGAAACAAAATACATTTGAAGTATAGGATATTCTTTAACATTCGATTGACTTTTAAATATGTATATATGTATACATACCACTGGCGGAATCACGCTCTTCGTGCTGTACCGAGTGCCTCAGCGAGTCAAGCGAATACCACCTCCGGGGTTTGTTTATAACAGGTTCTTTGGTATCATCTGTTTTGAAGAAATAAAATTAATAATATAAATATAATTTCAATATAAATACAAGAGTTCATTTGTATATGGAAGATACAAAAACAGAATCTTTAAAAGTGGAGTGGCTAATTATGTAATTAGAAAAATTAGGTATTCCTAAAAAATAAATGAAACTGAAAACAAAATCATATAAACTATGTTTTCATTATTTTTATGTATTAAAAATTAACTTTTATGGATGCGATGCATCGATACATACCGTTGGCAACTGCGCCAGCGTTGTTGTTAGAAATATGTGGATCACTGCGACATCGCGCCAACTGTCGCCGCGAACTGCCGGCCTCTTTGCGCTGGTGCGTCTCGTGACCGCCTTTCGGCGATTTCCCTATAGCAAATGATTAAAAGATATAATATAAATTATACAATGATCACATAATACAGAAAACCTAAAGTATCGTAGCACTTAGTTGTGGATCTGTGGAGGGCGCTTTTTGTGGGAACAAGTTTGTGCACGAGGCTTGTTATTTTCGTAGACGGATAGTGTCGTAATGCCCCGATGCTGCGCCATTGGATACAACTAAATACCCAGTTATAGTATAGTTGTCAGTTATAGTTGGCTTTTATATTTGTTTAGTTATAAGAATAAAATGTTACTAACATAGTGATTAAGTTTATGTAATACCAACAGATACATATGGACCTTCAGGCCGATCGCGTTAAATTTTGTCAGCTACAAATTAACTACACTTGAACCGAAGCACATCTTTTTGGTTAATTTCATATCGCGCTAATTATTTGACAGCCAGTTCAGACGAAATTGTAACTTAACCTTATGGCAATACCGAATATTGAAAATGTCAACTACAGGATTGGATATCGTAACTACCCCCATATTATAATAGAAACGTTTCGTTTCGAAATAACGCGATTTGCCTGCTCGTGTGAAATAAATATTATGATTGATTATTGGCGGCAACGTCGTAGCCTTGTGCCGGTGGCAGTGTGTTGTACCTGGCGTGCGGGCGGGCGCGGGCGGCCTGGGCGTGTGCGGCGGCTGCGGCGGCGGCGGCGGGCGGCGGGCCCGCGCGCGCGCCTCCGCCGCCACCTCCGTCAGGTCCAGCGAGTACACGTGCCGCGCCAGCACGCGCGTCAGCGTCTCCATTGTTTTCTGTACACACACACGATACCATTGACTGTCGGAATCACAGATTTCTCAATACAGGAGATGGGGCAAGCCGCGTTTTTAAGTGCGACAAATGTAAGCTCAACTAGCATACACTGGCTGCCAGTTTACGCTCTGTGAGACGAGTCAAGACGCACGAATATTAGAAGAAATTACCGTTTTTTCCCAAAATGCCATCCTGTGCAATTGTAACATGCCATCATCGCAATGAATCAGTAAATTTACCAAAAAATATAATAACTTTTCACAGCTAAGAACCGAAAAGAAATTGCGACACTGGGACTGCCTATAAACTTGGCGGCTTGTCCAGTCTAATTGTATATTCGGATATCTGTGGTCGGAATTGACCGCAATTGACGACCCATTTGGTGTTGCGATTGAGACGTCGACTGCAACACCAAGGGTTTCGGGTTCGATCCCCGGGCAGTACAAACATTTGTGTGCATGAACATGTGTTTGTAATGGTCTGGGTGTTTTCTATGTATGATATGTATGTATTTACAAATATATATATATATAAGTATGATTATCCGTTGTTTAGTACCCATAACACAGGCTTCACGCTTAACTTGGGGCTAGATGGCGCTGTGTGAATGTCAGTGGATATTTATTTAATTACGCCTCAAGACCTCATTGGCGTTCAAAGGGTAACGTGCATGCTTCGCAGCTGGTAAAGTGTATTTACTGATTTTAGTACTTAATAATATTCTTCACATATTTTACCTTGAAATTATAAATTATTTGTAAATTGAACTTCAGCCAGCTGACAAAATTAGTTTTTTAAATTTAAAAAAATATACTGGCTGTCTTGTATTTTCTTGAAACTGAATACACATTAGAGTCAACATGCCTGCGATACAAATATAATAATATTCACTGACTCTGTATACAATTATTGATTTAAGCGAACGATACTTTATATTCATATACAGTGAATTTTTGATACTACTGACACCAATAGCAACTTTACCTAGTTTTTTACCCTGGGCACCGTTTGCCGACCCATTTCATAGTAACTTTTAATATGAATTTTATTGACAGGTCTAAGTCGATACGTATCTTGATATGATACGTAAGACTAAAACATGAATTTAAAACAAATACTCACCGCCCATTCCTTAATAAGGTCCTCCCAGTGCGTCAGCCGCGAGAGCAACTCCATAAAGTTTTGCCAGAGCTCTGGTTTGACAGCCACGTTTAGGTTGGCTTTTATCCACGTCACTATCAAAGTTTGAAACAGCGCCGGTGCGAGAAATCCACCTACAACCGTCATACCACAGCAGTTAGGATTTTTTACTGAAAAATAATATGTTTTACTATTCATGCAGTAACATGCGTATATTATTTTAAATGAATAAAATAATAAACATATCTTACCTAAAGACTCTTGCTTTCGCTTTGGTGGCACTTTTGTGAGTACGAGCGAAGTTATTTGCAGCAACACCAACAACAATTGTTCCCTATGGAAAAAAATATTTTTACACCCTTGTAAACCATTGACAATTGACAGCTCAAATATGTTTATCCAAATATATTTTTTACAGATACTTACTAAACATTTATAAATATAAAACAAATACTAACCAGGAGCGGTCATCCATGGCGACGTGCATCACCATGTACCGGTATATGTTGAGCACCCGTTTACATGTATCTGTCTGTTCGTCGAGTAGCTGTTGTTGACCCAGCCCTCCAGGTGGCGCCACTGGCGACGCGCTCGCCAGAAACACGTTCGCCGCTTGCGTCATAAACACTTGAAGAACGTTCTAGAACGAACATTGTACATTAGACGTTTGTAGTGGTAGGACATAAACGAGGTAGCATTCCATGCAAGTCATATTGTGACCTTGCCTCAATATGGTATCTTTTTGTACCTAAATGCGGATGGATAATATGACTAATAAAAGCTGTTCACACTCCTCAGCAATAGGGCTTATACGTCCTAATCGTAAACATTTTCAATATGGATTGTAAAATTTAATATTTTTATTTGTTTGAGCCTAAATTTATAGACGCGCCATAACAGATTTACTATTATTTGTCTGTGTAACTAGCTGAAAAGTGAGGCGGGCAAAGGTAACTTATATCATGAAAAAATAAGCAAACACAAATTTCAAACAGATGGTCCGAAGATAAGCTGTGGAAGTTACCTGCAAGCCAGCGCGCACCATGAGGTTGTCTCTGCCCACAGCGCCCAGGTATGAATCGTTGCGAAGGCGACGGGGCGGTGCCAGCGGCTCGTTAATCGGAGCCTCGTACGTACTCTCCATTAGGAAGGGCGGGATTTCTGCCACCTGTGTACCGAAAGAATTTACTCGTCAAAAAAAAACACAAAATAAAAATAACAAAAACAAAATGTGTTTATGACACATTAAACCATTTTTTTCCAATGGACTGTTGGCTTCTGCTGGCCTTCACGTCTCCAAAAGGCGGGTTTAAGAACTTACATTCATTTGTATCCAGTCCTTGTAGAGCGCGATGACCCGGCGACAGGCGGCTGCGTGTGAAAACGGCAGCAGGAAGGCCTGCCGAAGCACCTCCACCGTGAAGTCCACGTGCTCGCGCGACGAACAGCACAGAACATCGCGAACAACCAGCTCTGAGCTCAACTCTTCGAATATGCATGATCCTGAACCATTGGCATTATGTTAATTAATGATGAACGTTAATTGTAAGTGGACAGATACAGTGTTTATTTGGTCCCAGTTTATTGTCATTGGGTTATTAGGACTCCAGCCAATTGGCTAGCATTCCACTTTGCCAGAACCCATAAAGAGATGTATGTACATAGTACTGAGCGAATGTGACTGGTAACTGCCCAAACAAAACTTCTTGACAACAGTGAACAGACTTCTAGTAAAGGGTTCAATCAAGCAATTAAATGTACGGCTGAATATAATTATGACTAGGCCATGCATTGTTTACACGCATTTGATTATTTTGTAAAGTTATGGTCCAATTTCTCTTAACATTCTAATCATGAAGAGTATAGATCTAAGAAAAGCTTTTGTCTGTTATAATCTCACTACGGTGGTGAAACAGTTAGCCCTTGTTCACTATGGGAGACTTATACCAGGCCAAACCCCATGTAAAACCTTTGTATTAGAATTAAGTTACAGCCTGTTCTCACGGTTCTGATTGTATTCTATCCAGCATTAATAATTTAGAACTTTATCAAAAAAAGTCAACATTTGGATCTAATAGTCATTGTATTTTAAAACCAGCTTCGGTTTAATGTTTAGCAGAGAAAGCAATAGAAAATATATCATTTATTACTATTACTTTGATCACCTGATTCTAAACTAGGATGCGGCGTATTGGAGGTAGAGTCATGCGAAGATGCTCTGCTGGAGTCTGAGGGGTGTCCAACAGTGAAAGAGGTCTCCTCCTCATGGTGCAGCGAAGCGGCAGGTGTCGGCGTGCCCGAGTGTGGTACGTGCGAGCCCGTACTAGTCATGGATGACGGCTGTCCGCCCTCGCTGCCTGGCTTTTTCATAAAATGCGCATAACTCGCTACCCATTTTATAAGGGTCACTCGACACAACACAAAATCATCCTCCAATATATTATGCTGAACTGGCAGTTCTAAAAACCAAAAACTAAATGTTAATATTGTTTTGTTTAAAATTTATTTACACACAGTAAATCGCTTATACAAATTGACTTACCTAAGTTTGGCTTGTAGAGTGAATTTTTATGGTTGAATTGTGGGCAAATTATTGGTAAATAATAAAGCTTAAATTTCTCAAGCAAAAAAGCAAAAGATCTCATGGCCTTTGTGTGAGACCGATCACGCCACTGGATTTTCGTGACTGAAGTCGCCATTGCATCCAAAAGTATTTCAAAAAAGTATTTGGTTTTCATTGTCAACAGCCTTCTCATTTGCACTAGCGGGCAGTAATGGTTGTATGTCAACAGTTTGTACAGGATTTAGAGCATTGGTGTCATGGAAAATGGAAGCAGATACATTTGCTATTTTCCCTATTATGCCAGCTGAGGTCTGTTCTACAACAACCTTCTTTGCATTATCAGATGAATTGAAATTTGGGTGTTGCATTATCTCTTCCATACTGAAGTCACCAGATTCATGGGAGACATTTGCGGCAATATCAAATGGTTTGGGTTTGACTGGTGATCCTGTATACTGAATGCATGGTTCTGGGAGTCCGGGAACCAGCGATGCAAACATTCGATGAACCTCAAGTGGTGCATTGTCACCCAAAGCTTGATACCACAGTAGAAAAATATCTAGAAACAGAATAACTATTATATCATCATATAATAATAAATAAGATTTAAGGGGTGAGAGATTTAGTACCTTATAGCCTCTGCTCTCAGTTTCTGTGAGTTCCAACTATGGAGGAGTTTTGAAAAGATTCTCGTTAGAGAATGCAACTGCCATCTTTTGCCAATTAATTCTGGCAGAAGGCATAATACTTTATCAAGAAGAGATAAAGCTCCCTCTAATTCCTCTCTTCCAGCTTTGTGAACTAAAAATAGAAATAAATATATATTTTTGAATAAAATTTTCATTTGTCATGATTTAATAATGATTCAATTGTTAGTGTTGGTTAAGGAAGCCAACTACACACTCTAGTGAGGCCATTCAATGTATAATCATAATGTTTTACTGCACTATAAATAACAGTATTCTTTTAAATACTTTTACTTGATTATAAACAAACACCACAACATGCCATAAAAGAAAACCCTATCTTAAAAACCAAAGCATTTGAAAATGAAGTTCAGGCAATATAATTTAATTAGGTCACTTACAAATAATATTACTCTTAAAATGTATCAATTCACCATGCAATTAAATAATATGATTTAGAATGTCCTATGTTGATTTTATTAAATTAACAAACTTTATATTGAGGGATTCTTTATAGTCTCAGCTAAACAGTTGGGCAGTTATTATGGAATTTTATGTTTAGAAAGTTTTCATTCAATTTGCCATCCCTACAAAGTGAAGTGATAACATGTCTAGTGTTAATGAAGAAGCAAGCTTTATGATACCATGAGTAGGTCTACTAATACTAATGACATAACTGATTCTAACAAATCCAATAAAATGAAGTATTATGCAATGGTATATAATATACATGACTTGCTTGATGTGCCAACTACCCATAACTCACCAAGATGGAACGGAAGTTCTGTTTGGCAAAAACAAAAAAATAGTTTAATGTTAAGATTTTAAAACAAACACCAGTTCAAAAAGAAAATAGTTTAAACTGTTACTTTCTTAAATTCTCAAAGATACAAAATTTCAGAGTTCCCATAAAATTCAGTTACTTACATTAGGTTATATGCCACACTGCTATTACCAACTACATTAAACAATTGTGAAGTATTATAATGATTCAAATTGAAAATATTCAGCTTTTATATAGTACAAAGAAACCAAACTACATAAATTTATTTTCAGTATAAATAATTTACATTTCAAATGTTATTAAAATAAATACTTAAGTGTGAATTTTCAGTAGGATAAAAATATATGATACAAGATCAGTCATTTAAATATATATTAAATAAAAATTTGGAAACAAGTTCATCAAACATACCCCTCTGACGAAGATTATTTTCTGCTTGTATAAAATTATCATACAATATGAAGTAAACATGACTGAAATTGTTTTCGAAATACGTCTTTGCTTCATCTGCATCAAAATGCTCTGAAATAAAACAATTAAAAAAGTGAAAAAATGTTGATGTTTATAATGAAAAAGGGAAAAGCTGATTGGATTATGATTCGTTTAAGATTTACATGTTTACACAATCTCATTGGAACTAACGTTTTCTCTAGAAGAAGTGTTGTTAAACCAAGACAACAATTACAGTTATTCTTAGCTAATTAGCATGTTGCACAGTAAGTCGATGTATCGATCATACACAACTTACAATATATAAAGTTTCATTAATCAAGGTTTGAAGTATGAATCGCAGATACTGATAGGAAGGCAAAAGGCTTACCTAGAACAATTTTAAGGTGCTTCAATCGAGTCGCAGAATCCTTCTTAGAATCCTGTATTTTAACGGTGGATTTCTTAACATCTTGATGAGATTTTTTGGTAAACATGTCGATTTATTTATTATACGGTCATAACGTACTGCTTTTTCATTTTTAGATGATAAGAAATGATTATTTTACATTGTTTTCTCGAGTTTTCACTCCCATTTTGACATTTCAACTACACAAAAATTTCAAGTTGACGTAAACAGCTCTATTTTTTTTAGGCCAAGGCAACTAACTATGCTACGTTCGGAAATTTCAAAGTACGTGTAAGAAGTATATTAATATTCAAACTCAGTAAATATCTCGGGGGAACAAGTAGAAAGGTGTGATGATAACAAAATTGCTTCAAATAATGTTTTTGTTAAATGAAATGGATGTCTTTTAATTTAGCCTTGACTAAAAACTTCACTGTCCTCTTTGTCCGAACGTTACCAACAAGTTCGAATGGCCCATGAATGGTGCCGTAGCAGCAAGACTAGATGTCGCTCAAACCAAAGTTTGCATAATATATTTTTCTAAGTATTATTACTCCCTTATTTTGAAATGTATGTACCATTTTACCACTTTGGAAATGAAATCTAATGAATTTATAAATAAATAAATTTCTAGTGACAATCACACAGCGCGATCCAGCCCCAAACTAAGCATTAGCCTGCAATATGCATGATTGGATACTAAACAACCCAACGACCACTGTAGTGTCGTTGAAACAACCCAATAATCAACGGATAAACATGTCAGTTTATGTATTAAGTAATACTGAAAGCCTGAGAGCGTCTGTGGCTCAATGGTGTGGACTGTCGCCTTCCTACTGGGAGGGCTGAGGTTCAAATCCCGACATGTGCCAATGTGTTTTCGGATTTTAGAAAATATATGTACGTTATCCGACGCTCTTACGGTGAAGGAAAACATCGTGAGGAAACCTTCACGCACGCCTGCGAAGAGATTCATAGGTTGTGCGTGAAGTTGTCCAATCCGCACTGGGCCCGCGTGGACGACAGGGCCTAATCACCCTTTACGGGTAGGCTCGTGCCCCTCGGTGGGGACCTATAATGAGCTGATGATGATGAAACCTCACTCTCTCTACGAAACACAACTTGAAGCTTTATTTCACGTCGTATCATTTCGGTCGAGTCGGTCCATTCGTGCAAAACATGGTTCCAATAAAAAATGTATAAAAGACCCCGATGATATACATAATTTTCAGTCGTTAGATGGATTCAACCGAATAAATTGCTCTATCATTTGAGTGAATGAGTTCCGAAATTGTATATTTGAGCATTGATACGTCTTTTGATATATTTATAAGGTAAGTCTTCCATGGTGTACTGGTAAGTGAAAGAAAGAAAGAAAGAAAAAATATTTATTGATAGACACAAAAATTACACTTATCATTACACACCAAAAATTCAATAAAGGAAATTGCATTCGGTTGAAGATCGCTTAAGTCAAGGAAATACGGATAGGTGACCGAAAACTTTAAACATTAATCGCAGAAATTTAGCGCGGCGGTCCTCTTTCAGAAGGCCGACGCTATTTTATTTCCTGGGAAAAGAAAAACCGATACCTAGGCGTCACTCTCGATAGTGGTCTAACATCAAAACAGCGCGCAATCGGCTGCATTCGCACTCGGCGCCTGCATAGTCTAATGCACGCACGTAGTATATTATCCCTTAGTAATAAGGTGAGAATCTACACGGCGTGTATTAGGCCCATAATGACTTATACGGTGTGGTATTTGCACACGCTGCGTCCACTCATATCCATAGGCTACAAGTCATTCACAATAAGTTCATGCGTATAGCCACGTTAGCAGTCCTGGATTAACCCTTAAGCAAATTAAGCACAAGCTTAGGGCCCCACGTCCAGGGGGGCCCCCGACGAAGCACAAAAAAATGAACAGAAGGTTTACTGGGAAATCATCATCAGTGAATGCCGGAAAAAGCCGCAAGGCGCATTTTTTTTTTGTAAATAATTAAATATAGGTACTTTAGTTTTTGTTTTTGTGGCACCTACTCCACTTCCAAGGTACATTTAATATATTTTCATCTTATTTTACAAAAATACTAATGTTTTTCAATAGTAACCTATGCGCGCACTGCGATTATGTTCGGTGAAAAATAATTTCATGCAAAATCGACTTGCGTTTTTTTCGCAGTGCGCGGATTCGAGTATGTTACTCTTGTTTTTTTAATCGTGCAGGTTTTTTAAAGACAAATTCTTGTTCTTTTTCTTAGCGAGTGGACTGACACACAAGTCCTGTTTCAGAGTTTGAAACCGCTTCACAGCCTTTGACGCGGTTTTTGACTAACGACAATTCGAAGGCGGCCGGGACCGACGGCTAAACGTGCCCTCCGAAGCACGGAATCGTCTTTCTTTTAGGAGAAACAGGTGATAAAGCCTGCAATGTCCTAACCTAACTGACAAAGTAATGTCAACCTTTATTTAGACTTAGGGCTGCTACAATTTCGCAGTACCTAAAGTTGGCGTGTTTGGACGCTTCTTCGACTCTGTAGTAGCGAATTCAAACCTGCTCATTGTCGTTAACGTCGGCGTCCACGGGACGAACTAGACGATCCAGACGACCCTCACGGTCGCCGCCGCATCGGCAGCCGTAATAGCTAAAAAATTACAAAACTAAAACACAACAGCCGGCGGGGCTTTGTCTCGTGTCCCTGTAGGTTCGCACAGTCCCTATTCGCGTAACAGACGTGTGTCGGGCCGCTTTTCTCCCCAAACATATGTTAGGCTACCAAGCCCCCGCAACGCTCTAAGCCGAGGTTGAGTCTCACTCTGGGACGCCCTTAGGCAACGAAAATTTTAAGACTGAGAGCCATCTGCGCTCGCCAATTGTCCGGTGCTGTAAAAGCCATCTGCTGAAAAAAAAAATCGCAGAAACAATAAAAATAATTTACCTAAATTTTGGTGAAATTAAGTGCTGTTGATGACATCAGATCGCCTATGGTTTCAAATCTGTAGAGATAAATGGGCGAATAAGTGGGAATCATTTCATATGTTGTCTGGACGCACAGGGTATGCACTGCTTATTTGCATATGTAGGGTGCACGCCACTGCAATTGGGTGACAGATAATTTCATTTCTAATGTGTCATGGATTCGTGCCGTTCAAGTAAGTTAAGGTGTTACAAAATTAGGGTTGGAGTTAGCTGCTTCCATAGATTAACACTTAATACGTGTTACTGTGGAAAAATTTTGCAGTATAAGTACCGCTGGTGAAGCACAGATAGTCTATACATATCTCTAACACATATAAATAAATTTGGCGTGACTACCATTATACTTATATATTATATACGATACATACACCAAAATAATTTTATTCTGTTTTGTCTGTATGTTTTTTAAACAGCTGGATCGATTTTGACGGGACTTTTATTGGAAGATAGTAATAAATAAATGTCGTGAATTTCCCAATACATAAATACCTACAGTCAGCGTCACTTAGTGCTCTCTAAATCTAGGTAATGTCCAAAAATCTTCATAATATTTTATTGGAAGCCATCAATACTTTTTACCAGCTGTCGTAAAATTTTTAATGCATTTATTATTAATCAGCAATTTTAAATACATTTGTAGTGTAACCTATTCTTCAATATATCTATTTCTTACACAGACAATTTCAAGTCAGAAGGAAAAACAGAAAAATAAAAACTGTACTTATAAGTAGGTATACTTCTATATATGTTGAATATGAATCTGGTTGGAACGAATTAAGCAGGAAAGATGTAAAGTTTACCCACACGTTTTTATGATAAACTTGTTTTGTATTGTGAGAATGACGTAGCGGGGCATTTGTACTTAATCGGCGGTCAGCTCTGTAGTTCGACTCATGATTCGTATTTAAACACCCGTACACAATGCTCTGATCGTCTTATCTAGTCAATTAATAGTTTTATTTGTAGACGATAGTTGGTGCCTCATTGAAATTTGTGCTGTTTAAAACTTATTAGTGGCCATTTGTAAAACTATCTATATCAATATGCATAAAATAATTGACTTTGTTGTTTTAAGTGTGTTGTTTGAATGTTTGCTAGCTCAAAATATCACACAAAACTCAATCGGATTTCCTGAGGTCGAAGAGGATATGAACTCTAAAAACAAAGACGTAAGTTATTTACAAATTGCGACTTATCGTATAGTTAACTCACATCTACATAGTACTCGATACAGTAGAATTAATGGTAGGTACTTAATAGATTTTAAGGCAAAAATAAAAAGTGTTCTTAGGATATGTACTTATACGTACGTGAACAATCTAAATGGCTCCTAAAATATTTACACGTTAGCTGTTATGGGTAGCGAAACTGCTTTCAAATTAAATAAAACTTAATCTCAAACGTACCTATTGATATCTTTTATAATGCCTGCATAAGATTCCGAGCACTTTGCACTCGCTGCCGGCGAGGCCGTAAAGACCATTTGCGACCATCAGTTGGTGGTCATTTATTAATATGTAAACCAATACACTTATTACAGGTGCTTATTATTCCGTTCAAAGTTATTTATTTTCTCAATTGGTTTTCAGAATAGACAACCGGTATTTTTGCCAGCACAGTGTCCTATTAATGAGCTCTACTACCCAGGTGACCAGAAAGACGACTGGATCTGCGACTGCAGACCTGGTAAATACTTCACCCTACTCAAAGAAATAAGCAATATTCGTTTAAATCCTAATAAAATGTTGAGGCGATGACGATTGCGGGATGGAGTTTTTAAATTACGACAAGAATTAGGCTGATCTTAGAAATTATCACTTTCAGCTTACTTATACCACCCAGCGTCAGACTCCTGCTGGGCCGCGTATCAGCGCGGTCCTTGTGCCTTCGGGGAATATTTGGTGCTGCCTCCAGACAGCGTGCTGCCAGTGTGCGTCAAAAATCCATGCATGACGTGGACACCTACGTGTACTTCAACGGGCGGTGCGAGCGCTTGGGCACCATCAGCTCCTGTGCCCACCTGTATCCTAAGGTCGCAGCCCTCGGGGTCAACGCTACCACACTCGAACTGGACTGCGTTAAGTTGAATCTGGAATCTAGATTTGGCGATGACCAACCGATACCCGTCGTCAACGAGTCCTGCAAACCAGGCTCTAAAGCAAGCGTCAACGGAAAATGCAACCGTACTAGACAATAAAGTTATTTATTAGTAAATGTTTTGGTTATAATTGCTATCGCAGAGAATCCGCGTTGAACAAGGAAAATAACAATCCAGCTTAATTATTGTGCTATATGCGAGGCATAGGTGATATAGATAAAACAACGAAAAATATGTTAAGATGTATTTATTGGTGGAGTCAATAAAACAATTACGATTATTACAACACACAGTTGAGACTAATTAAAATTAAACGATGTACATTTGTAGTAGCCCCTGTGTTTTAGCTATACCTACTATTTTATTTATCATTGTATGGTAAATAAAATAGTTGAATGTCCCTGTAGATAAAAAATAAAAGTAATTATAGGACATTACACGCGATTTACTTCGGGGGGTTGATGGATTTCGAGAGAATTGAACTAGACTAGCGTCACACAGTGTTACCATGGTAACTATTGTACCTACTAATGTCATTTACGTTTATTTACCAATTAATCGGCAGGACATCGCACGTCTACACGTGTGGATATGTATTGAATAAGTACATAAATATAATATAACGGCTAAACGTATTAAATTCGTAGGATTGTGTATTGTGTAGCGTAACTAATACTACGCAAGTTCAACCTTGAAGAACCTAAGTGTAAAAAATTACAAGTGTGAACAAACAAAAAATGATTCTACAAGTAAAATCTGGTAAGTTTTAAAAATACAAACTTGTATCAAAACCTAAGGTATAAATTAAATTTAGTCCCACGTTAAGTTTTTAATAGACACGTACTACGTATTTTTAACTTAATTGTGCTTGATAAAAACGGTAAATATGTCAAAGCGAACCTAAAACTTAACCTTTTTTTTATAATAATTGAAGTTAAATACCTACTTGTTAGTACATCTTTGAATTGTAACGTTAATGACGTAAAGCAAGTTTGTTTTATTCATCTCTATTTATTTTTGAATACAGGTACTACAACCATTATTAATTTTACTTTACAACTTTAATTGGGGCTACCGTCTTGGCAACTACTATTAGTGTTTTTATCTAGTGTACATTAAAAATGCAGTACACCGTAGCTGGGCGAGTAACGTGGTAGCGGCGCCGGGGAGCGCGCCGGGTGATGGTTTAATTTCCATATAATCGAGGCGCGAGCTTGAGCTGGCAGCATTATCACGATTGATCGCTGACCCACATGCGCCCTGACCACCGCCAATAACTTTACTGCTGATTAGCTGTGCGACCTTCGCCGCTAGCAGGCGTCTGCCCACGTCGATTCCATCAACGTTAGCGTTTTCAGAATCAATGTAGGTCATGCCTTGGTCTGCCTAAATTCGAATGTTAAAGCTACGTAATAATTGGTAACACGCATCTGCTTGAAGTTTCTTTTGATTTGAATAGTTTTTTTAACATCTATAATAAAAAATTGTCAACAATAAATAAACAACAACAACAATAAATAAAATTGTCAACTATAAAATTATCAACAATTTTTTTTTATATTATCTATAATAAAATGGAATTATTGATATCATGAAATGAAAATACAAAATAAATAATTAAGTTTGCCTTTCCCAGTCTGTATGATAAGAACATCGATAATGATTGTGTTAAGTAGAATAAATTAGGTATCAAATATTGTCTTTAGGTATATAAGTAAATAACGTATTAGTCTTTAATATTTTTCTCTTGTCATGTTAACTTTAAAAACTAGGTTTTAAATAGTAATCATTTTTCTATATTTATCCTTAAATTTGAAGGAGAGCGTTTCTTCATAAGTAAATAAACAAAAGAGCAATATCTTAAAAATACTAACTATTCTTATGCTAGAAAATACCTACCTTAACCTTTACTAGCATTTTATAAAGTCTAAAAATTCATCCAAGCTTCCATAGTTTAGCAATTTCCATTGTTTGAATAACGGTACCGAATGCTAAGGCTATTCGTGATCCGTACTTGCAAAAAGATAAAAATAAGCTCTTGTAAAACGACGAAAAAGAACATTTAAGGAGTAGAGGGTTAACCGGCCGTGACGCGTCAAATCTCGATGTTTGCATACGGCAGGAACAAATATCGTGAGTGAAAGTAGGCCGGTACATGGCCTACTTTGCGCACATTAATTGCGCTTTACTTATAATATATTAAAAACCTGCAACCAGACGTGAACTACATTCCTTATCGATAGCGTCTAGAAGGAATGAACATCATAAGTTTTTAAATACCTGCACAATTTTACAGTTTTAATTTTAAAAGGTTCAACCTCAATAGATTATTTTAAAGCTAGGGTAGGTAAAATGGTTTTACATTTTCTGTTACTCTTGTAGATACTATGCTTTTTGTTTTGTTTTGCTAATACTCTAAGCACCCTTAAGGGTTACCCTTAAGGGTGCTGGTGGGATCCCATCTTCGTGCAGAATACAAACATTTGTGTTGAGGTCACGTTAAAAGTTTAAGCCCAGTTTCAATATTAGTCGTAAATAGGTGTGTTGGACCCGTGTGGTGAACTGCAGCCCAATTTTCCCTTATTTATGCTGTGCGGGAAGACCTGTGCCTTATATTGGGATTTTATAGCTGATTAATGATGATTGATTATGTATGATAGAGTCATCCTAATAGGCCATTAATTCTTAGTTTTAATAATAGGTTATACACAAGTCCAGCGAACACATTAAAATACAATGTTAAGAAAACAATGTTCGTTTATTACTTAAAGGGCTTAAACGATCTAGGGCACTGGGTCAGATTTGGCTTAGATCAACGGGAAACTACGGAAAGGCACGAGAAAGGGCTCCTTTTTAATTTTCAAGTGGTCGAATACGAATGTGCGTGAGTCCATGCTATGCGAACAGAAGTGTAGTTAGGCACTAAGAATTTGGAACAAAATAATTAGCCTAAAAAGTTTAACTGATTTCATAAAACAATCGCGTAAAGCTTAGGTAACTTTTATGGATACAAATATTGTTGTTTTGATTACAAACTGATTGAATTGACTTCTTACATGAAATTGACCGAATAGTCTTGTAAGTAGTGCTAAATCGGACACGCTTTAGTGAATATACCTACGTACCAACCCCAGGACAGGATACACGTTACTTATGTTTAAATATCCACAGAAAAACAAAGTGCGAAAGTATTGTATAACGGGCACCGTACCTACTTAACAACGGATAGGATTGATATCTCATCATCATTATCAGCTCATTAAACGACCCCCGAGGGGCACGAGCCTACCCGTAAAGAGCGTATAGCTTAGTCATCCACGCGAGCCCTGTGCAGATTGGCCGACTTCACGCACAACCCTTGAATCTGATCGCAGTTTTCCTTCACCATAAGAGCGTCGGATAACGTACATATAATTTCGAAAATAGAAAACACATTGCAAAGTGGCTTGATTTGAACCTGCGCCCTCCCGATCTGAAGACAACAGTCTACACCATTGAGTCGCGGACGGTTAATGGATGGGTATCTACTTCCCTGAATATTAAAAACTAACCATTCGCACACAAATGTTTGTACTGCGCAGGGGTGATTTTTACGTAGAGATAGTTAAAGGGATAAAAAGTGACATAGGCTACGTTGTCTAATTCTAAATCTGTCCCAATATGGAAAGACGTAACAAATTATCTACAGTAGCATACAATATATTCTGTATTCGTAACCAGTAAGGGGAATCGTGATTCCTTGAATTTATCGCGAGCGAAGCTGCTGGCAATAGCTAGTAATAGAAATAGACTACTCAGTGTTGTTACCAACATGACTTATTAAAGTAGATTAGCAATAATTCGGTGTATGTGTATTTGAGATTGATTCGTTACAAAGTTAAGCTTGTATAGTATAACTAATATCGTACGGACTTTGACGATGTTGCCTTGAAAGTTTTATCACGATGGATTTACGCGCAAACTCATCTCTGGGTACGACTTAAAATTATGTTAGTGCGATTACGATCAGCAGCGTTAGCGAGGGGTGGCGTGGCTGGCTGACGTCGCGCCCGCACGTTACGTGTTAGGTGCCCGAACTACAGCCCCAACCCTTACCTCACAACTACTTAATAGCCCCCATAATCATATGCCACCGCCGAACCTTGATACCTGTTCTTCACAGAATTCCCAATTTAACAATACTATGAAACAGTTCATATTATCTTGGCCACCTTGAACAACCAAAACATTATTGTTTTTAGCTGGCTCTTGACATTTCATGGTGGGATGGCGTTATAGTCGTAGGGCGATGACTAATGGTAGGGTGAGCTAGAGGCGTTCGCACGTGTAACTCACGTCCACTTCAAGGACACCGGTCAAAAGACTTAACTTAGAATAGTACTTTAAATAAGGTATAAAAAATTAGTGGGATTTATATGAGTAAATTTTTACAGCTTTGGTCTTTTTGTTTGTTTAACGAAGTTGTTGCTAGTTTACCATCATATATCGGAAAGATTTCCAGTCCTACTACATTTTCTGTATTTAAAAAATACTGATGGACCATAAAACGTTAAAGATATTAGATCAAAAATCCGTAGTCGCTTTGTTCGGAAACTAGAATTGAGTAGTGATTATAAAAGAGGTGTCAGCTATATGTATAGCTATAAAGTTTACAATCGAAATTCGCTAATAAAAGTAGCGGTGACCTGCTTTTGTGCAATGAGGTAATAGATTAGGTGTAGGGCGGGCGTTGCGTGTCGCCGCCCAGCCGCGTCCAGCGGCCAGCGGGCCAGTCGGAGCGTCGCGCCCTCCGCGCCCGCCCGCGCCGCCGGCTGCTCCCATGCTCGCGCTCTCTAACCTCCTCTGTTATGGATAAGCGTGCCGCCAGCGCCCGGGGCGAGCCCATCCCGAGCATCCTCAAAAAGCCCAAGAGCCGCCGCAAAGGCGATCTCCTCGACAAGAGTACTAAGATCAAGCGGGAAAAGGTGGAGGGCTCCAAGAAGGGAACTGATGCCGGCGCTCCGCTGCCACAGGGCTGCACGCCGCTCATGTACGCCTGCCAGCAGGCTGACTACAAGGCCGTTGTCGACATACTAAATAAAGACGTGAGTTCATCGTACCAACATGACTCTCATCCCATTTGTGACGTCAACCATATTAGTAGAAATAGATCATGGTACAATATTAAGAATTTAATCATCCACATTTGTTCACATAGGCTCCTACCTACAGGATATTTAACATAGCAAAAATACTTTATTTCCATCAGAACATACTGAAACAATGATTTGAAAAATCAGCTGAAATATATCAAAAACACGTAAAGCACAAGGCTATATACAAGGTGTTAGAATATGAAATCAGCAAAGCTTAGTGCGCCCGAGCGTGGCACGCGAACAGGCCGGCGTCGATCCAAGATCGCTCGCTTGTAAACAACTTGACGCCGGCAAACTGCACTGTAATGTTTCCGTCAATATTTTCCCATCAATTACGTATAGCGGGACACACGCCGATTCGTGACTAAGCAAACGCTTGTTGTCAAAACCTCAGTCTGTTTTTGCAGGTCACATCTTATACTAATAAAAAAAACTCGCACTGTTTTATAGCTTTTGACATTCTTAAATAAATATGCAATATAATGGCATCTGTAAATGCAAATAGAGTGATAGAAATAAAACGAAAAAGCTTTTAAGTTGATATCTATTTAAATAATGCATGTACGTATGAGGGGTTACAAAAACGATAAATAGGGGGTAACAGTCAATCAATAGGTGTAGAAATGACGGGCTCTGAAACGCAATAAGGGTCATGTGTCAGTATTGACTTCAAAGGCACGTGCGCGCCCTCTTCGACACCACATCTGTCTGTTCTGTTTGTCTTGTTAACCATTTACAAGCTTATAAGCCTGGGTCGACGAACGTTGCCGTAGTAATTACACCTTGTTTGCTCTTCCATGACAAAGGTTCCATAATTTATTAGCGTAGTTCATGCATGTATTATGTACCTAACGCATGTAGTGCGTTTAGCTTTCGATAGAATTATTGATTTAGAACATCAAAAGATTTGAAAAACATAAGCATGGTATTGTTGTACACGAGGCATGCAAATAAAAGGAAATTAAGGCTGTGTACTTAATACCGCAGTTCAAATGATTTTACTGATGATAAAATCATTAAGACTTCTATACCAGTAAAAGTTACAAATGAGGCACCCATACTGTCATATTAAGCTAAGACCTACATAAGTCTCAGATAGGGGTTCCATTTATTTGGCAGAATCTTGTTTCTCCGAAACTTATTTGGCATAACACACTTGGCATAATCTTCTTTCATTAAATATTTACAAGGCATATTATTTTTCTAAATATAATTATTGTTTAGCTGAATGTTTATATGGTCTAATTTATTATGTTGTACTCTTAAAATGGCATAATTTCGTAAGCTAACGTTTAAATTAAGTGGCATACTATGCATATGGAAGAATTTCATATAGAATAATTTTATTAGGCATTGCTATTTATACAAAAAAGTGTTTAAACCGTAAATTGTATTAAGATATTATTTTAAAAAGGTCATGTTATGTCACAAAGGTCTGTGACAGAAACGAATCGTTGCAAAACCCACGACACGCAGTCTTGTCTGCCCTACCTACCCCTAGAGTGTAATCTAAACCCGCGTAGGCGCAGAGAGGCGTGGCAGCCCGCGAGCTGAGTAGCTAATGGTGAGCTAAAACCATCTGTATCATCATCACCACATTGTCGCGTGGGACCGCCGCGGCGGAGCCCCGCAGCGCCGTAGCCGTGACAAAAACCATGCATGCTGCATGCATGCCTGTATGCTTGCCTGTATTCTGCATGCTTGCTTGTATGCTGCATATGTATATGAAAAGTATGCCAATAGTCGATTCTGACTGTGAACTTTCTGCGATACGATTGATCTGCTTTTTAATTATTGTGGGATATCAAATATAGTCTGAAGATAATTCCAGCTTTATAAAATTATGCGTTCTGAGTGTCTACTTAATGAGTAAATGCCAAATGCGTTTCTGCGTAATGAAAGAAAGAAAGAAAGAATTTTCTCTCTTTCAAATGAGTTTCTGCGTAATGAAGATTATGCCTTCCGCTGCTTATCATAATAATATTATGACATTAAATTCTGCGTTAAAAGGTAGACCCCTTAGCCCTTCCCTACTCAAAGACTTCTTCATAAATATAGATATCTTTGTGTTTACTTACTCCCCAATGTTGTATTTGTTTAGAAAAAATAATACAATTATGAAAAATAGTCGATTTGCTAGTTCAGTGGTATGAGCAACGAAAACAAAGCTTAACGTTAGCCGAAGTCTAAATAAACTCACTAATGTAATAAATATCCACTGACATTCACACAACGCTATCTAGCCCCAAGTATAGCGTGAAGCCTGTTTTATGGGTAGGTACTAAACAACGGATAATCATACTAATATACATATATTTTTTTGTAAATGGATACTTACATAATATACATAAAAACACCCAGACCATTACAAATAGACATGTTCATGCACACAAATGTTTGTACTGCCCGGGGATCGAACCCGGAACCCTTGGTGTGCCAGCCGATGTCTCGATCATTATACCACATGGGTCGTTATATCACTACGAGTGTAGTTAACTAACTTCGTGTAAGGGCGCCGCTTAGTTATTGTAAGTATATGAGTAGTGTAGGTACTTCAGAAAGTAAAGTATGTAATAATAGGGAACATCGAGAGGAGCATGAGTATTCATTTTATGCAGGATCATACATTTTACAACCAGAAGGGCTACCTTTCAATTGTTTTCATCTTGTAAGATTGGTAGAGCACGAGCCACCTGATAATAGAGTGAACTGATTTACATAATAAAAAAACTATCAAAACAAGAGACAAATTAGTAGCAGAGAATGGGCAGCACCACTGTCTCATTGGATACGTTGCTTTTGCATTCCATTGCTGGTCATGGGTCGCTCACATTTTCTGCCAACTAACCAATCCAGCCTCCACCAGCGACTTTTCGCAAGTTGTCGGTTCATTGTGTCGTAAGACTACCGTTTCACTTTACTGATTTGGCGAATCTTGGGCACTGCCACAAGTTTGCCAATAACATGGTTTCGGATTTTATTCCTAAGAGAAACTCCAAGTATGGAAAGAATGAGGCGATGTGAACGTGGTCGCCATTCCAATGAGCATTGTAACGTTTTCTGATTGTCTCTTATATTATATCCTTAGAATCCGTAACATATCTCCGTCTGAATGAAGCCCTTACCTAATTCCACGCTGACCGATCCTTGGATGTCAACATTCATGGGCTACTTGCCACTACCCGATTTTTTCTCTAATTACTAATTTTTCTATATTTTTTTTATGTCCTTAAGGAACCGGGAAAGCCTGACCATGACAGATGCAGCGTTAAATTAATAATAGTAGGTAGTCATTATTTTCCGTCAACACTGTCCGTATACCGAAATTCTTAATGTTAAGTCTCTTATAACCGGTAACTTAACTAGCTACAGTGCACTCATCCTGAAACATAGAAGTGCAAAGCACTCCATTTTACCGGACGATATCTGGTACTGCAGTGGTACCTACTTATACGACTCAGTAACTACCACTAGCACCACCTAATAAAAATTGAAACTCATGTATATTGTAATGTCAGCCAAGTTCAGTGCATGTCCGTGACCGCGGGCTGCGGTGCGCGCTGCACTACTGCGCGGCGAGCGGGTGTGGCGCGGGTGCGGGTCGCGCGGCCTGCGCCGACCGCGTGCTGATGGCGGCGCCGGCACTGGCGGGCGCGCGACGCCGACGGCCTGACGCCGCTGCACCTCGCCGTCGTGCACGGGAACGTGCCGCTCGTGCAGGCGCTGCTCGCCGCCGGCGCGGACCTCAACGCCGTTGACGACGAACACCACACCGTTGTGCATTGGGCTACTGGTGAGCGATTTTGTTTTATTACAGCCACAATGCTTGTGCACTGGAGCGAGGCTCCATCCGAGGATCTATGTCAAGGTCGCCAGTACAAGCAGGAACGGTGTCACGTCTAAGAGATGAACCACCACCATGGACAGTCGTTACTCCGAAGGAGCTACGAGTGAGTTTTGGAGAGGATTTTTGTACCTTTAGTAACGTCACTCACTCGACGAAACTTGAGGTGAGAGCCTTGTTCCATGACGGTTTTCTGTGAGGCCGTAGTATGACTCCGGGCAAAGCATGAAGCTGAGCAGGGTTATATTCACTAACTAATAGAATTGTCTTCAATATCTTCGAATGTCATACAGAGAAATGACGTTCAGATGTTCTGACATGGTAACTGCTGTATGGGTTTGTGTCACCCCTTAAGCGGATTATCTTTGGAATCTGCTCTCGTAAAAATAGCGCCTATATAATAACCAGTTGCCCACATACCTACAAGATAACCAAAAGTTAGAGATTTACAAATGGGCCGAGAAGACAGTTAAAGAAGTGGTATATTCTAATTAAATATAAAATTAAGCTTGATCACTTATGCAGCAATAAACGCACGATAAGTTTATAATGATAGAAACATCATTCATTCATTCATTTAAGATACGAGAAATCATTAATACTTTATGATAGAAAACTATGGCCTACACGTCAATGGTGAAAACCGGTTTTACTATTAAAATATGACATTTAACATGTTTACGGTATCGGTAATTTATATGACTAGAAAACCCAAACTTGAGTGCTTACATCATAGATAAATAAATGTACGAGTAATTTCTTAAAAGCATTATATTCTTAAAAGCTTATTTTTTAATATCCAAATGCCCAAAGAAACGTATCACGAGCAAAGGGAATAGCATTGTTCGTATTTACTACTCAAAACTTTAAATGATAAGATATAACGAGAATAAGTCTCCGAAGCCTTGTGGCGTTATCGGCTATAGATTGTCTTTGCTTTGTAAGAAAATCGAGCATAGATTAATGGGCGATGCCTCTATCAGCAGTGGGGCACATAACACGCCGGCATTGAGCCGTTATCTACTGGTGTCACCCAGTGGCGCGCTGGGGGTGACCAGCCGTCGGGACTTTCAAACGGATAATTCATTTTTCAATTAAATAATGTAATGTCCCATTAATTCCGAAGGACCTGATGCTTCTTTCTAATGAATGGTCATGAAGACTTCCCGGGGATAATTGTCCCCACAAACAATTGATTTTATCTTGTCTTTACGCGATAGAATTTGAACGAATTTATGCAACTGATTCTTATTTATAAAACGAATAAGTCTGATAAGATGAGTTCTAAGAATTAAGATTTTCTATTTTATTAAAGAGATTGGGACCACAATAGAATTATGTGTATAGATCCTTAAATCCCACATGTAATATTTTTCTGAAAACCCATTTACTCGTAGCAAACCGTTATGTTAGCAACTGTTAGTATAGTAGCGGCTAAGAAGTCTGTTACATCAAGGGTTAAAACCACTATATTAGGTCAGGGTTTCATCTCTTTTACAGTTCCGAGGATTTAATGATATCTGATAAACTGATAAGACTATAGACGTAAAACAATGGTATACTATTTAAATGTTCAAATGACATTGCCACAAAACTCCATGATTGTAGTTTTTTATATAAATAAAAAATAACTAAGCTTTGAGCTAAAAGGCTAGTGAAATTTTAGTTCTAACACGACTGTTAAATTTTTGCTACAGTCAGTTGTAGTTTGATTAATTTTAGCAGCTACATACAAATCTTGTTTTGCATCAGCAGTAGATTTATGGGCTCTTATATCCTGGTAGGTCTTAGCAAAGCGCACTGTAAGCTAGTGTTTTGTACACATTCGTATGTTTTGTGCAATACAAATACAAGCTTCTGGCTACCATAGCTTCTGGTGTGTTGCCTTGGCGGTTATCGGCGCATCGGCGGCGGTGGGCGCACGCGACGCGACCAATTAGTTCGCCTCCCGCCAGTCAATCACACACGTTGCACCAGCCTTTAAATGATTTTGCAGCTCGCTCTTGTTATACTGATTGATGTTAGTGTACTTATTGATTTGATTAGCCGACTGACACGAGTGGATGGATGTGTCGTGTACTAAAAATAGATTGGTTGAAGTTTTACGATATTTGTTATTTATTTTTATCCTCTTGTTTTAGGGCAAATTGTGCTTAAACCTTACATGAAGAATTAATAGCCCTTAAATAATTACCTACAATTAACATTGCTATGTGAAAATACGAAAATACCAAAAATTTTTCTCAACGACAAGGATAGTTTGCCATAAATGAAAAGTTGATATTCTCAAGGATATGGAACACAATCAGGTATAACTATCTCGACAAAATAAATTTTAAAAAAACGTCGTGCAAAATAAAATGTTTACGGGTTTTTTTTTATTTATTAATTTCATAATTTAGGCTCTGCGATGGTAAAAGAAGGCACTTTAACTTAATAACACATTATATTTACTATCTGCGACATATGTACCGAAAATGGCACATAGAACCTATCTAATCGTAGTACTCGTATGTTATCGCATTACACATTAAATTGCAATTATTCTAATACATAAATCAGCTTAGACCTTCTACTTAGCAACAGGCCATAGAGATCGGAGGTCGTCTGGCCTTCCGTTAGCCTATGTATCCCCGGCGGACGTCCGTCTGAAGCGCCTGACCTTTACCTTCCTTCCTCACTTGAGCCATGCTTGAGACTATGCTTTATCTGAGACGAAAATGAATTTTACAACGTGAACGACTGGTAAACTGTCCACTTATGTAATACTATTTCATATTCAAATGTAGCGGTTTATCGGTCCTATTCATGGGTCAATTTGATTTTTGGGAAAATACAACAGCTGACTCATTTCTTTATAAAAACAAATCAAATGCAATAACAGGCCTACCAGTCGCATAGCTCATGGTTATGCTAATTTCGAATATCTGCTAATAAAGAGAGTCACGTATATTTTGTGAAATGCTGGCAAATCTTATTAAATGGTGATATAGGTAAGTTACAAAATACCTACATACGTTATTCACGTTGTATTTAGTGATAATAACTGGAGTTTAATTGTTAATTTATAGCTTTCGTCATTTCTTTAACCTCAAAACTAACGATCATTTATATTCTTTATTCGAGGATTTTACGACTTTGAATAACGGTTTATTGTATAGTAGGTATGTTTGGTTGCCCCATTATGATTTATATTAAGAGTTGGGTGTCGTTAGTGGTGTGTCATAAAGTCCGGCGGTATTGAGCGAGGGGCAAGGTCCCGTCCTTGAACTGTCAGACTGGCCGCATATCTAGGACTGAGCCATTAGGAGAACGCCAAGGTTAGCGGCCGGATGAGGTGATGTTTTATGCAAGACAGACGCCGTCGTTGTACTTAGGTTATCTACATCGGCCACGGAACTACGGCACATGTATACAATATTACCTGGTTGAGAGGTTGAAGGGTAGAGATAAATTGAATTGCGGTGCACACAATATAAATCATAATTCAAAGGAAAAATTATGAGGATATTTCACAATGCGGGCTCGTGAGAAATCAGCACTGTTAGTGCAATATGTAAGGTCGTCTGCGTTATTCCCTTATTCCATAGCAGTTATCCTCGTGGTGTGAGTACCTATCAATAACAGTTTTCCGGTCAATAAGGTACTACAGGCAGTCAAGTTACCGGACCAAGCAACCAATCAATCAACATACGACGTCACACTGCAGTGCAAGTCCTTTCTCACAAAGGATGGTTACGGGGATATTGTGCCCCCACGCGCGTGCCTTTGGTATTGGGGAGTATTGACAACTACGATAATCGCAATTACCAAGGGTTTAACGTGCCTAAGGAATCACAGAGGGAGGTCCATAATAAATTTATTTTGTCATCCATCCGATGACTGACCGATACGATCATTACTTAACCTGCAAGAACGTAAACAAAACGTTCTGCCCGGTACGCTATCTAGCGCTGGTGGGTCACAAGAAGATTTTATTTGTGTAATTGTTTGTGTCAGTATGCGGCGAGGTGGGCGCCCTGCGTGCCGTTTTAGCGGCGGGGGCGGCGCCAGAGACGCCGGACCAGCACGGCGGCTATCCGCTACACTACGCAGCCCAGATGTGCGGAGCGCCTGCCGCTACTGATCACCAGGTGAACACTTACTAAGAACGAAATACTTCAGAATTAAGACCATCGTCATCATAGCGTGGTACGGGTCTTCTACACAGCATGGCCGTGTGGACATTTGGCAGTAAACCATCACTTGTCGATTGGTGAGTGTTAGACTACTATCTCAAGATTACGGCTAGAACGACGTCTTAACGTGTCTTTCGAAGCACGGAATCAGAGGAATCTGCCTGCAATGTCTTAACCAAACTAAGAAGAAACGCACAAAGTAACAATGCTGACTCCCTGAGGTATTGCAGCGATTAAAGCTAATGCTTAGACCACTAGACCACGGGGGCAATTAAATGGAACCAAATGATTCATTTTGAAGTTCAATAAAATTTATTATTATAATCTTATTTTCTATTTCTTCTCGCTTATGTGATTGCGTGTTCGTATCTTTTGTGTGTGTGTTGTATAGGTACGTGTTTCACTTTTTCACTTTCAATAAGGTTTACATGAACGATCAATGTTATTTTCGACCCCGGGAGTCGAGCATAAACAATATGAACATGTCCGTGTGGACAGTCAGTCACTACCCCTACTCTCCCCACGGGCAGGCGGCTTAGGGACAAAAAATTTAGCAGAGAAGAGAACCAGCACTGTCTATGTATCTTTAGTAGGTACAGCTATCTCCAAGCGTGAAGATTATACATCGCCATAGTGAAGTAGGCTAAAATCCAGCAAATGACTGTCAAGGGTTATTGATATCTTTAAACTCTTGGCTTTTTGCTGATTGTTATATATGGCCTTATTCTCGTTTGCCTATTGGTTTTACATTGTTATAATAAAATCTATTAAAAAAACGGTACGGCATTTTTTAAAAGTTTTTATGTCAAAAGCTCGAGAAAAAAACCTAAAATATCTCAAAACAAGAGATATTTTAAGGGTATTTGCCCTTTTCAACTAAATAATATAAATAATAACGTGTGTTGCAAATTAAAAACCTCATACTATTTATGTGATAGAATTTTGCTACTTGTTTTAAATGCATGTCACACATTCTACATAAATACTCGTGCATTCACAAAATTATTTTTATAATAAGTTGATGACTTCTTTGTATTATAAGATTCTAGACTAGGTGATTGTTCCATACCCCTCAAAAAGCCAGTTGTAGCAGCCACTAAACGCTTTAAAAATATATCTTAACGTAAAAAGTGTAGTTTAGGTAACAGAGATGCAGATTTGTACACTTAATATTGTATATGTTAAAAATAGTGCTGAAATTGGAATGATGCGGATATCTGCTTGGTTAAACCGCAACCTGCTATCATTGAACACAAACAAAACTAAGTACATGTGTTTCAGTATCTATAGCAAAAACCAATCGAAGGATAGTTACAGTATTAAAATTCATAAATGTGATATCTCTTGTGATGCTAACTGCAGCTGTCCACTCATTGATAAAGTGAGTCATTACAAATATCTAGGTGTTGTTCTAGATCAGAGACTATCCTGGTATTCCCAAATTGAGCAACTTACAGAGCGGGTTCGAAAGTTGAATTGGTTTTTTCCGCTCACTGAGGCATGTAGTACCACGTATAAATAAAGCACTGTTGGATGGAGATCAACCTAAAAACCTTTTAAATAAGATTTATAAAGCCTTGGTGGAATCCATTTTAGTTTACTGCATTCCTATCTGGGGAGGTGCTGCAAAGACAAGGTTTATTGATATCGAACGTTCACAACGCACCATTATAAAGACCATGTATTTCAGACCTTCCAGATACCCCACTGTATGTCTTTATCGGGAAAGTGACTTGCTCTCAGTTAGAAAATTATTTCTAAAGCATATCATTTTAAAAAAACATAGAGCATTACCATATGTAAGAAATAAGAAAGATGTTAGGAGACATGATTGTGTGGCTGCAAGTCCCAGGACGAGGACAGTGTTTGCCTCTTCACAGTACAGCTGTCTTTCAGCTCGAATTTACAATAACGTTAATTATAAACTGAGTATTTACTCGAAGAAATATAAAGACTGTAAATATGTTTTAGATAATTGGTTGAAACCTCTCGATTATGAGGAAGTAGAGGAATTTTTATATAAATATAAAAAATAATATTTACAACGCCACACACTCACTCACACACACACACACACACACACACCCCACACACACACACACACCTCAACTGCGCATGCAAATAGCTTTCTTATAGTATTTTATAAGAATTGTATTTGTTATTTTTATTATTATGTTAAAGTACGTGTATTAAATTAACTTTACGCTAATGGAAGAGTGGGGTCTCCTGATACAGGCATTTTTTTGCTTAAAAGGGCACTCCAGTCACTATGTTGTTATTGTAAGCTCTTGTACCGAAATAAACTTATTATTATTATTATATTATATTGTAAAATGAAATCATTAGTTCAACAAGGTATCGTATGATAAAGGTGGATGGGATTATTTAAGAATAAATATTTTTACTTACGACGTATATCGGTATTCTTATTTATAAAGACAAATAAAAAAGTATAATCTTAT
The DNA here is from genome assembly GCA_019425675.1 of Leucinodes orbonalis. Lineage (NCBI taxonomy): Eukaryota > Metazoa > Arthropoda > Insecta > Lepidoptera > Crambidae > Leucinodes > Leucinodes orbonalis. Next base: position 77,957 of record PQWD01001297.1, read on the forward strand.
TTTAAGGGATGTAAAACAATCACTGTATACGCATATTCCTTAGAAAAATATTACTGGGATTAAAAGTACCACATCCGTTGGATTAACCCCCGATAAACAATTGATTTACTGTTGTTATGACCCGCGATACCAGACAAACGGTGAGGTCAGCCCACCCTCATGTATAATTTGTATGGAACCGTCATCAGACGACCCCAACTCGCGTTGTATGTTTTTTCAATATTCACATAACACTCAACTGTGACTAAGCAGTGTAGGCATTGTTGTTACATTACACACAGTCTGACGATAGTTAAGTTCACCCCGTGACATTGCTGCAGGTGACTCATAGCTTTCTATAGGTAATAATAGTAGTCAACAACAACAAGTCTAGTCGTAGTAATACGTAGTGTATAAATACGCCAGGTTAAAACTCAAAGCTCATTCATAACTTTGCTTCGTATTGAATTAAAACGATACTTACGAAAACAATTTCACTTTTTTCTTTTGAATGTGTTCTTCTAACTCAATATGTATTTTTTTGTTTATTTTACCACCCATACAAGGAAGCACTTATATTCCAGAACGTGGCGTTTTTCGAAAATACAAAGCATCAGATTGTTTCTAATGGCTCGAACTTCAGTGCTTCAGAAATATTTCATGTGCGTAACGAATCATGCTTATAAAAAAACGCTATATATGGCCATTGAGTTTTATTGACTCTGCTCTCTCTTCACGCTACCCGTTATTCTGTTCATCGAGGTTGAGCAATCCTGGCATCAGACAATTGAAACTGCTTTACGGCCTCTCATACAGTTTATGTGTTATAGCCACATGAGTAAACAGGGCAGACGTACTAACCTTTACACATTTCTATATCTCAAACCAGTTCTATGTCACTCCTTTCTGCTTAATTTAAACAAAGTATAGGTATTTTCAATGTGTCAGTTGATAAACCATAAAAAAGTAGTTTTCACAGCGATCTGTGAAAACGATATAAAATAACTTCATTTGATCCGCACGTCAACATCTCGTTATTCCATACAGAACAGAAGTGGTCATTTGACAGCGATCCCGCACGCGACTCCTAATGATGCGCTCTAAAATGAGCTTTATGTCCTGATGTCAGAGTCGCGGCGCGGCGCTGGAGGTATTGCGCGCACTGGTACGTGAGGGTGGAGCAAAAGCGGGCGTGCGCGATGCGGACGGAAGAACACCTCTGCTGTGGGCCGCCTCCGCTGGGTCCGCCGCTGCCGTGCTGGCCCTCCACCAGGCTGGAGCCAACGTCGACGACGCCGACAGGTATTCGAGTACCTGCGGTGTATCCCCGACGATATACCGCTAGAGTGTGATCTTGCTATTTGTTTTTTTTATTTATAGGCAGACAAATGAGTAAACGGAAGGTAGAAAAGGGAAAACAATTTTAGGAAGGGACAAGGGGTCATTACGAAGCTCCGGTAACCTCACTCACTTGACGAAATACCTCTTCCCATATTTTCATTTTCCTATCCCTTTTAAAAGGTTGAAAATGCTCTTGTTATAGAAATACAGACCCTGCTTGACATAGGCCGACCCCATTTTCTGGGTCATCATCACACACTGGACATCTCGGTCTTTCCGTGCAGAATCCGTAAACTGTAGAGTGATCAAATCCTTAAAGAAATACTTGTAAGGTATGCAATATATTTTTACATTGTGTCATAGGGATGGTCTGACTGCATTGCACTGTGCCGCCGCTCGAGGGCACACAGAAGCGTTAGAGACTCTCGTGGGGTTATGCGGTGCGCGCGTGGACGTGGCGGACTCACACGGCTGCACGCCGCTGCACTACGCGGCGGCGCTCGGGCACGCCGACGCCACCTCCGCGCTGCTGGACCACGGCGCCGACGCGCACCGACAGGACCGCCGCGGACGCAGCCCTGCCCACACTGCAGCCGCCAAAGGTCAAATCGAAACGGTCCGAATTCTAGGTACAGGTTTTTCCAATAAGAAAATACTTAGGTATGTTTTAACTTAATATATTAAAATTGATAATTTATGATTTAGGTGCACGCGGTGCAAACCTATGGCTACGAAATTCAAAAGGAGATTTGCCTTTGCATGAAGCCGTAGCGTCCGGTCGAAGAGAACTTGTCAAGTGGTTATTAGATGGCCGACCGTCTCAAGTAAATGCAACCAATCACGAAGGCCGCACTCCTTTGCATGTTGCAGCTGCAACGGACAATGCCGATCTTTGTCGTCTTTTGTTGGACCGTGGTGCCGAAGTTAACCCAGTGGCGAGATCTTCAAAAAATGAACCATTGACACCCTTGGATTGCGCGACTAGTCGTGGTCATAGATCAACGGCTAAATATTTGCAAATGCATGGTGGTTTACCGGCATCTAAATTGGCTAATACTCAAATTGTTATTGATGGTGCTCCTATAACTGCCTTGCCAACTCGTAGAGTTACTAGTACCAAAATAGATGTACGTGACAGGATTAGAATAGAAAAACGCGAAGTAGTTGAACTATCAAGTCCTGTTGCGGATAGACGCCATTTAAGAGACAGAAGTGATATTGACTCCACTGATGATTCTTCATCCTTAGATAGGAAAAAAACTAAACGAAGATCGGAACACAAGTACTCGAATAGACAACAAGGTCGTAGAAAAAAAATTGAGAGTCAAAAGAGTTTCAGCGATGGCTATGACAGTGAAATAGATGTATACAATAATGATGGTTATCATGCTAAAAGTTCAAGATGTAAACGAAGTACCAAAAAGAACAGATCAAAAAGCGAACCTTCAAGGTGTAAATATAGTGCAAGGCATCATCGTCATTATAACTCAGGTACTGAGAGCTCTTCGGGTTCAGACAATTTATCTGATAAAAGGAAGCATAAAAGACATCGTAAACACAGCAAGCGGAAGTCATCTTCTTCAACGGAAAGTAGTAGCTCAGAGTCAAGTGAGCGTCGCAGCACCAAACGTAAAGGAAAGAAAACTTCCATCCACATTGAAAATGACGAGGAGAAGCAAAGTGTAAACATAGTAAAATATAGAAATTCCGATAAAACTACTTTAGATAAAAATGATCAACCAGCTTTACTGGAAAACAATATTGCTGATGAAAAATTAAACCCTGTGAAAGATGACAACCAAACCTCAAAAAGTAAGACACACAGTGAAACTGAAACTGATACGGTTTCAGTTAAAACTAATATGGTGGTTACGGAAGCACAAATACATATGGAGAGGGAATCAACTCAACACGGCAGTTCTGAATTAACAGTAACTGTAGATTCCTCAAATAATGTCTCAATTGAAACCTCAAATTTATCTGTTACCCATAAAGATCTAAATGAAGAAAAAAATATGCTTGAAGATACACAAAATGTAGAAACTACAAAAGCTGAGGAAAGCATTATACAGGTGAAGAAAAGAAACCGTCAGAAAGTGCTGAAGAAGAAGTAAAGCCAGTAGAAAAAGCCCTAACTACACCAACTGCAGATTCATTGGGGGATCAAAAAAGTATTCCTTCATTAGAATTAGAAGTAGCATCGAAAGCAGAAGAGGGCCAAGTTTTCCAAGATTCAAATAAGAACGTAGAAAAAAACGAGACAGGCGTAAATGATTCTAAAACAGGTGAAAGCACAGGTGTATCTTCCCTGGAAAGGATGCGTAGGAGATCATTTCAAGTGCTTTCAGGACCAGATGAAGCTTTGATGCAATGTAAGGATTTATCTGGTGAATGCAAGACTAGTTTAGATGCCCCAAGTATCGATAATAACGAATCCCAAGAAAAAAGTAATTCACCAGTAGTTTCTTTCGCTAATAAAGATGAAATATTTGAAAGTAAAGACTCTGATAAACAGCCTGACAATTTGATGGGTGAACTGGTAGATCATTCAGAGGCTACACATGGGTCGGAGCCTTCAAAACAAGAGAAAACTCAAAGAGACAGTAGTGAAAGTAATATTTTGAGCTCCGAAGAAAAACGAAACGAATATGCTTCGACGACCGGAAGTAGTACCGAAATTAGTCAAAGCGCTGACAAAGGGTTGGTAACTATCATAAATGATGATAAAATGGCTACAAAGGAACGTGCAGTGCAACAAGTTATAATGGAAAATGTTTCTGGGGAATATGAAATAAAATTACCCTTATCAGAATCACCGAAGCGAACGAGAAAGTCTTCCAGAGAAAGTCAAGTAAGTAGTAGGAAAAGTAGTATATATGAAACAGAGAGTTACAAGGTATTGTCTGACGTCGCCAGCGCGCCAGAAGTCACTACAAGTATCTTGAAAAAACCTAGCAAAATAGAAGACGGTTCTTTGGAAGATGACGGAGACACGTTTGATAGAAAGATGACCAAAGACGGTTCCTTTGGACGAGTTCCAAGTGTAAGCGATAATGAAATTTACGGACAATCTGAGGTAAATGGTCGTAGAAAGCGATTTCGTAAGAAAGGCAGAGCTAAAAGTCGATCTATAATTAGATCAAAGAGTGAAAACTCCGAAAGGGGTTACGAATCGAGTGGCTTAATGGACTCAGGGTTTGAACCAAGTCCGCGAGCCATACAACGCCGCATAATGAGTCCACGTCTAGCTGCCTATTATGAACAAAGAAATGCGAGTGGAAGATTCTCAGGAAAATCTGACAGTAGAATTCCGGTCCGAAAACCAGGCGATAAACGTGCTGTGGATATGAAATCTGTTACTCAACGAATACAAACTAATATGAGACGGTCGGTGGCAATAAAATAATTTAAATTGTAATATATAATAATAAAATCCTTAATTTCTTTTGTATTTTCAGATACTATTGTGAGCGGAAGATATTTCAGCATTTATTAGAGTTAAAACGATTGCAAATAAGAACAAGCAAAGCTAATGAAGGTGTTCTTGTAAAAAGGGCGATTGATGAATATAACAAATCTAGTTTGGCAAACGTAGGACTTGGCCCTTATAACAATCCTAATTACTCATTTAGCAGCTTTGAAAAATTCTTGTACGACAGTCTAAGGAAACTCCAAAAGAGTGGGAAAAAACATTTAGACGATTTGCCAGAAAAACCAATTGACTTTGATTACGGAGAAAGTGAGCTATATAAAATGAGTGCGATCCCTGATAACCCTTGCTTGTGTACCAGTAAGACACATCGTTGCTTCCACGCTATACACGCTTATACTGGAATACCTTGTGCTGCTTACAGTAAGTAATTATATTTCATCGAAATATTAAAAGTATACCTCTCCTGTTTTTTTTTATATCTACGTCCATCATATTTTGAATATGAGTTATTCCACTATTTACTTTTAAATTACTGAATTTTTTTCAGTACCATACAAGTGGGATCACCATACAATGCCAAAACCAGCGACGGCCGGTTCGAGCACCAAGTCAAAAGGGTTTTTGCCCAAAATCAATTCAAAACCACCGCTGGGATCTGGAAAAGCGCACGTCACGCTTGAAGTGTCTCACGGTACTGAGAAGCAGTTGATAGCGTTGCCGGCGGAGCGACTGGACAAAAATAAGAGGTACTACGTGACATTTACAGTGAAGGGCTCGGAGCCGCCTTCGGATAACGACAATACATCACCGAATGCTACACTCAATAAGAGCGTCAGAAGCGGGTAAAATCACGACCTATTTCATACTCCAATGCAGAGTGGGATTTTTCGTCCGTAAGAGATGTTGACTGGTTTCAAAAAGAAATCAAAGGTACATATTAAAGAACAAGACTCAACGTTAATCTTTACTTAAATTGGGTTAGGAAGGTATGGCGCTATTTATCATATAGAGCGCTATCTCTTTCTAACTCTATTCAAGTAAAGATCATCGCTTGAGTCTCGTTTTAGAATACGGGCATGAAACTTATGAATTTAAGCGGCCACCATTTAATACTCCATTTTTGTAATTCTTCGTCTGTAAGGGATGTTAACTGGTCCTAATAATCATTTGTAACATCGCAAAATGTATTTTGTTGTGATTATGCAGTATCCACATATCGAATCCTTTCTTTTTTATATATAGTGCGTCAGCTAATAAAGATAATCTAACACCGTGACGTTTTAGTGTTGTAATGCCAAAGAAAGTGTATGGAAATCAGGAGTTTAGAAAGATGGAAAAACGTAGCTCAGTTAATGAGTCAGTCAACATCTTATTACGGTATATTAATAGGAGCTTAACATTGACTTGTGGACCTTATTAACATCTCACTGCCAACATGGGAACTTGTTAATATTTGTCAAGAAAAAACTCATAATTAAATCAAAGATTATTCACATATTTTAGAGTGCACTGTTGTTGATATGTATTATAAAATCTATGCGATTAGACTGAGATGAGCCGTCCAATTCGATATTTATTTTTTTAAATGTATAGTAGATCCGACTTAAGCGATATAAATTAAATATGTATTGATTTTTTTCTATAACAGATCTTGTAGTCTTCCTGTTGAAATATTACTAAGATAATGCACTACAAAACTATTGTTTTATGGATATCTTTCATTGTTGTGAGCACTAAACAGTTTTAAAGAAAATACTCAGATGTGTAAGTAGATGATCAAATAAATGTTTTGAAAATAAAACGCTTGTTTTGTTTCAATATATTTAATAAACTAGTATAAGTGGGCATATAATAAATAAAAATTAATATCTATGTCTAATATCAGTGAAAATCCGTTACACTCCGAGCAGCAGCGCGACTCCAGCCAGCGTCCACCGCGTCGGTTTGTCCTTCGTCTTTAGATTGAACGTCCATACAAACGTTGGCCCACGCATTCTATTACAAAAGATTTGCCCTTGTTACTGCCAAGAATCGAGACACAATAGAAAATTTATGTTTTACACGTATTTTATAGTTGTCGTTACAGAAATTAAAAAATAATAAAGTGTTGAATTGAAAAGAAAAGAAAAAGATTTATTTTCTAACTTCAACTATCACAACTTTGTACTTATTACATTTACAAAAATAAGCTATAAGTAAATGTATCGATGTCACAGCCATCTGTTTGAATTGGCCGTCCAATTGAACGCTAAACGTTTAACGCTACCTGACTAATGAAATAATTCACTATTAAATAATAATAATACCAGTGCTAAACACATTTAAAATAGGCCTAAGTCGGCCACGCGAAGCCTGTGCGGATTGACCGACTTCGCGCACAACCCTTGAATCTCTTCGCAGGCGTGCGCAGGTTTCCTCACGTAGTTTTCCTTCACCGTAAGAGCGTCGGACAAACGTACATTATTATTTCGAAGATGCGAAAATTCGTTGGTACGTGGTTAGATTTGACCATGTACCGTATCTTGTAGACGGGGCACTCGTACACGTTGCGCGTGTCCTGCTTGTCCTGCGTGACAGCCTTGACGTAGATGACGGGCATCATGGGGAACAGCTCCATCATGTGCGACTCCACGATGCCGCCCACGCCCGTGTCCCAGCGCGCGCCCTCCATGTACAGCCCGTGCACGTTGGCGCCCTCGCGCGGCGGTGCACTTTATGAGAATAAACCAAGTCAAACCTTACTACAATATATTATTAAAGTAATTAATCTAAGTCGTAACAATCAAATTATATGTTGTTACAAGTAAATTTCAGATTCATTCAGATCTCACTTCCTTGTCGCTGAAGTCAACAACCAAGTCATACCTATAGCATAATAATGAACTTGGAATTTAACTCACATTTATGTTTTGATAGGATATCATCTACGCTACGAGTGTCTTTCCATGAAATAGAAACGTGTTATTTTATTTTGTTATCAAAAACGACTATAAGTATTTTGCATATTTTGTTCTTGAAGTTCATAAAACAAGGTTCTTAAAAGTACATCAAAAGAAACACTATGTATACGTACTTGAAGTCGCCGCGACTCTTCTTGGTGACGTCACAGTTGAGGCACATTTTGTCGAGCGGCCACTCGTTCTTGCGCGCCGTCTGCTGCATGATGGCCGTGAGGAACGACTGCGGGTTGAAGAAGCCTGCCAGCCATACTGCCGGTGGCAGCTGTATGTGCAAAAATACACTGTCACTTTCTATTTCTTTTAACCTAGAGAAGACCATTACACGACATAGTTCTAAACCATTTTGTGACAGATTTCACGGTCGTCCATTTGTCTCATCCAACCTCCACCAGGACATCTTCCGCTTTCCCTCGCTTTAATTTGATTCATTTTCGTCAACGGAAAAGTCAAAATCCCTTTAAGTATTTACTTTTGGCCCGGAGGAAGCACTTAATAATAAACGTCAAGTGTAGCCACGACGTCAAGAAGTCGGTCCATCGAGCCGGAGGGCGTTCTACGCTAAGCTTGCCAATATGTAGTCTCCACTCCAAAACTCGTCTGCTCCAACGGCCATCGGTTCTGCGACATACGTGACCAGTCCACTGCCACTTCAACTTGCCGATCCGGCGGGCTATGTCGGTAACTTTAGTTCTTTTGCGGATTAAATAATTTCAGATCTTATGCTTAAGAGAGACCCCGAGCATAGCTCGCTCCATTGCACGTTGAGTGATTCTGAACTTGTGAACCAATCCCGCAGTCAATATCCATGTCTCAGCTGCGTATATAAGTACGGGTAGGACGCATTGCTCAAAGACTTTTGTCTTTAAGCATTGCGGAATCGTCGACGTGAAGACCTGACGTAGCTTACTTACATCACAAAGATAGAAATCCAGCAAATAAGGATTTTTTGAAACATTCCAATATAACAGGTGTATAGTACTCACATTGAAGTCTCCAGACCAGTTTTCTAACTCAGTGAGCCGCAAGCAAAGGTCGGAGAACCAAGCGGCCAGCCCAAGCAAGCTGGGGTACGCGAGCTTGGTCCACGAGTCCGGCACGTTGTCCATGAACAGCGACTCCATAAGCTTCTCCATGTCGCTACTGATCGTCAACTCGCCCTGTTCAGGATATACTGCATAAATACCTGCTTTACTTTTAACCATCAGGATTCCTGGTGTTTGGTGCAATGCATTTAAACACGTTAATCAAATTGTTGTCCGCGCTTTGATCGCATTTTAATCATAGATACTATTATAGTGTACTTTACGAGATCATTGTGTCCGGGCCAACTAATACATAAATGAATATTCTTTCGAATTTGGTGTAGAATAAACATTTTATACTTTCTTTCGGACTTTCACCCGCAATTACGTACTGAGTGTATTTTGTCTATTGGATACACCCGTTTTTAACCTTTTGAACGCCAGCGATACTTAGGTATAGGAGACAGAAATAATATATGTTTGACATCCAACGCAGAAAAAACCTTACCCTGATAATAAAGTACGTAATACAAAGTACGACTAATAACGATACATCGTAAATACGGCTCGTGGTCAGGCCATAATTAACAGGAAAGATAGTCATGCTTTTTATGACTTAACTTGTGCATTGGAAACCCCCAGCTTCTTTAAATGGCCAGTAGATATTGCTTAATGTACTGTGGTTTTAAGGAATATTTACGACAAGTTTATAACCTAAATAAGTCTATGTATCTACCGCTGTGTACCATCAGGCAAAGTTTGGACTCCTTGAGCAAGCGATGAAACTGTTAGGCACATTAGGACCAATAAATGTGTTGCCACCCTTAAATGTTGGATAGAGAAAAAGTATAAGTATATGGAAGGGAAGATAATTCTGGGGCCTCAATTTACCATAAATGTATAGGCGTAACTATCTTGTAAGGTACCTTCAGGCCGAGTTCGAGTTCCTTGAGCGAGCGACCGATCTCTCCCATGAGACGGTTCATGCGCTCGCACTCCTGCAGCGCTACGATGGTGTATGGCGTCAGCTCCTCCACTTTACCCATCAGCTCTTGTAGGTTGAACGGCTCCGGCACGCGGTCCAAGATATCGTCAAGAATGTAACGCACCTGGTATACATTGCTTATTGAAACTTGTCAAGTTGATAATGAAAATAGATAAGCTATTCAAAGGTGTACGCATAATTAACGTTGATTTTCCTGTGAGGTAAATAAATAAACGAATGAAGCAAAAAAGGTAAATCCTATCCTCTATTTAATATCGTTTACTGAGGATAATAAAGCCAATTAACGAAATGTTATCCTATTTAAATTATTGATACTGTCGTTTATCATTTACATCCTGTTATTGATATAGATGCAGTTACCGAACCTCGCCGCAGTAGTAATCGGAAATGGAGCGGTTCTTTAAAAATATGGAGGAATTCACTACTGGTTGAAAATGTATGGGTGAAACGTCCAATTTCGTCGCCTTGTGTCAATCACATACTGCTAGCTAGCTACTATTTGTTTCGATTCAACTTGAAGAAAACATATTCCTACAGAACTTAGGTAGATAAGGTTTTCTATTATGTATGATCACTGATAAGTAATACAGTAAAAAACATACCAAAAAATTAAAATAGCAATACAAAACTTTGACTAAGTTTAAAGCCAGCTTCCTCATTCAGCGCGCTTCCTCATTCTGATCAGAAAAGTAAACATTGAGTAAATTACGAAAAAGTACAGCGTGTAATAAGACAACAATAATTAATAACCATTTCTTCTTTAGTAGCTCCGCCACCCGCTTGAGCTCCAGCATCACGAGGCTGCATCTCGAACACCACCTTAAAGAAGAATACAAAGGAAGTCTGGAAATGAAGTTGTATTAGTAATATGGAATCCTATTCCTTTTTGTTACTTATGAAGAATCTACTATTTAATCTTATGTAAATATGTAGTTAAATGTGTAGCTGCACCTTGATTACAACTCAGTAAGACTTAATAAATCCCTATATGTAGTTATTGTTTTTTGTCTTGAAGAAAAAAGCAAATAACACGAGCTATTCCTTAAATTGCGGCTAGAAGGCGCTGTGTGTATGTTGAATATTTATTTATTACCTTAAACAGCCTCTCCGACACCGTGGTCAGGTATCCAATCTCAGCGTTGGGATGCAACCCGTACAGGTAGGGCGTCTCATCGGGCAGGTAGTCGTCGATGTACGCGTGGTACCCGGCATAGTCAGAGTTGGGCGGGGATATGAACCCGGGCGCCAATTGACACTCGCCGTCCACCTTGGTAAAAGACAACCAGTCAGTATCTTCCTCTAAATTTGTTACTGCCTCCTTGGTTAAGTGGTCTAACCACTGAGTTTAGATCGCTTAGTGATTTAGGGTTCGAATCCCACGGGGAGTCGCAAAGTAAAAGTTACGATGTGCGATTTTGCCCAATCACGGACTACCTTGACACCCTTTGGGGTGACGGACTATAATCCAGAACCATATTAGCGCAAAAGGTACCTACACTTGCGTTTTGCTGAGTAAGTGAGGACGGGGAATATCTAGATGTATGTATGTAAGGGTTTAATTCCATTTCCTTCATCCTCTAAAAGTTGGCAAAGCACTTGCCTTCAGGGCTTCGAATGTCCATGTGAAGAGGTTTCACTTACCATCCAGGTTTAACGACTGCTTGTATGCATGCATACCTATTTCTTTTCGTCAAAATATTAAACCATCAAATACTTTATAAAACATGAATACCAGCTCAGGCTGCATGTACTCGAGCAGGAAGGTGCGACATAGGCGTCGATCCCAATCGTCCGTGATGTGCCCGCCGTACATGATCTCGCCAAACAGGTATCGCAGATCCTCCCACGGCACACGAGGGTTCGCCTCCAGGTAGTTGTATAGCACATACACGCAGATCGTCAAATCACCGAAATTGAATGGGTAAACTCTGCAATGAACGATGTTTTTACAGAGAAAGACAAATCGAGGAAAGAACTACGTATAATATGAATATGCTTATTCCCGGAGAGAACTATGAAAACACCAAATCAGGCCGTGTGATGACGATAGATTGGAATTATATGACAATAGTATTCGTAAACACGAATCTTCCAACATTTTGTATAAAAGATAAAAAGCTAGAATCTTTGTGAATCAACTACTTTAAACATAGGGAATAAACGGGTAAATACACAGCTCCAATAAATAAACTATAGTATGGCGGGAGGTTGAGAGGTTGAGATATCCACACAGTTAACCTTACATGGATCTCTCAAATCTGAGGGTGAATGAAGTGCAAGAAGTTAGTTTTACCTGTTCCAACCCTGGGGACCGAATTTTCGCCTTTCAGCGACCACAGCATGGAAGTAACATAGCGCGAACAAGACCGATTTAAACTCCGCTTCTTTGCTGCACATCTCTAGAGTTTCCTGGCTGAAGTTATCTAAAGACTGTTATTGAATGATCGTTAAGAGGGACATCAATTTTATTAAGTCATAACTCTCTAATAGCGTTTGTTAGGTGACTGGATAGGGCACGTCAGATACTTTTGTTGCTAGCTAATTGTAAATGTCTCAACTTTTGTTCATAAGTGCCAAAAAACAATAATAGTTAAAGTTAAAAAAATAAAGGGATCTAATATCCTGCTATGCATTTACTGTTGTAAAAACAAATTTTAAGCCAGAGTACACAGATACGCGACCCACCCAGACTTGTTACCGGACAAATCGCTGAATCTAGCATGAATAAATTGCGACAATACCTTGTGTAAGTTAGCCCACATTCCAATAGGCGGTTCGTTGGTTATCTTAATAGCAGATTCTAGAATTCCCTGAGGGATTATATGGTAAGCTGCTGACGCTGCGGGCTCTGCGCTTAAATATAACCTTAAAGAAAAAGTGATTAGGTACTTAATAGAGTTAAAAAAAAAACTGCATCAAAAATTAAAAAGATCGCAGTACTTACCTATAGTCTGGTAAAGGATTCTCAAATGTCTCCTCCATTTTCTTCTCAAGTGTGGCAAGCCATTTGGCGACCAAGTGGATATTCTGCAGAATGACCCAGTGCCCATTGACAGACGCCACGCCCATGGCCTCTTCAGCCACAACTTCCTGCCCTTGTCCTAAAGAAACTATATGGAAGTTCTTCTTGTCCGTAGAAAAGCCTAATTTGCGTCCTAATTTCTCTAAATCCTGGCATAAAAATAGTGAAAATATTATATGTTTTTTAAATAACTATTGGTTAAGTCTTATAGGCCAAATATTTGAAATACCTTCAAGGGATCCACACCCGGAGACAAAATGAAAAACATTGGAGTGGTGGAGGTGCTCTCCTGGAAGGATTTTTCCAGCGGAGGCGTCCGAGCTTCCACATACTTTGTACCAAGATTCTCCTCGCAGAACGCACTGTGGAAGAAAAACGATTTATATTCAATGTGGTCCATTGGATGCCTGCGAATTTTTCTATAAAAATTTTGAGTGCATTTGACTGCTATCTCTCCTGATGGATTGTACGATGCAACCTAAGGTGTATCACGCAAACACGATACTTTGTTAAATTGCATGATTGTCAACTGAACGCGATGAGCCGCTACGCCACCTAGCCCTAATACCAACCACGTTCACTTCATTACATGATGATCATTACAGCCTAACAGCAGCTTGCAGTGACATGCTGCACGGAGCCCTCTCCAAATTTTTTATCGAGTGAGTGCGGTTAACGGGGGCCTCCGTTAAATTATTTCTTCACTCTACCAATCGTTTCCTTTCTGCCTTTTTTTATAGTTGACAACGTTGCTTCTTCAGACTTACAAGTGCCCATGAGTTTCCAACAGCTGAATAGTTAACAGTTTGCCTAATAAGTACCTATGAAATTTAAGAAATCAGCTTATGACGCTAAGTGTCACACCCACTTGGTGTAATGGTTGAGACGTCGGCTACTACACCAGTACAAACATTTGTGTGCATGAACATGCCAGTTTGTATTGGTCTGAGTATTCTATGTGTAATATGTATGTATTTACAAAAAAAAAACAGTATAAATGTACGTTTATCCGTTGTTTAGAACCATACAGGCTACACGCTTAACTTGGGGATATATGGCACTGTGTGAATGTCAGTGGATAATTTTATTTAGTCGATATGTATTAATGTACCTGGAGGCGTATGACATGCGATCTGGGCGCAATGCTCGCATAATGCAAAGCCGCTGCAGCGGGGTCTTGTTCTTCCACTCGCCCGGCAGCTTGTCGCGCTCCGGCGCCTCGCCGTCCGTGTACTTCTGCCACCTGTGTTACGTTTACAACTGTTCCTATAAGGAGATCGCTTACTAAGGATCCCCTATGAAATCATTCTTTTCAGACAGACTAACCTATTTTCAGACAGACCTACATGTTAAAGAAGTTTTTTTTTAGTGCGTTTACGGTGTACAAATGTTGCCCTTCGTAAATTGTAGACATCTTAGAAAATATGCACTACCTATATCGAAAATGGTTATTGTTTGCGAAGTGTGAAGATTATTGCAAAATTCATCACTAAAGCTGTGGAGGTCTTAAGTCTAGTGGAGTGCACTTTCATAGTTAGTTTATAAATCTTTTAAACATTTTAATAATGCTCACATCATTTCTACACTACATTTAGTTCAAAATAGTAATGTCACGATTATTTCAAAGTAACACACCTCTTGGTAGCCCCTTCAATATCTTTATCGAGATTCTCAAAGGCGTCCATCTTGGCGAGCGTCACAATGCCGCCCCACGAGTTGTTGGTAAGCCATGGGTACGGCGACACTTCGGGCGCTACCGCGTATTTCAGCAGGAAGTCAAGTTCGCGAGGGTCCACTTTACCTTCTCCTTGAAGGACCTAACAATAACAACTCAATTATTAAAATTGAGATCTAAACTAGTGATCAATTATGGTATCTGCTCAAACTTACGGTAAAGATATACGAGTGAATTATAGTTAAACATAACCAAAAAACAAACTTGAATATCAGTCAAAACGTATATGAGGAAAATTTTAAAATATTATGTATGTATTATGTAAGTGCCAAGTGTCTTAATGAAAAATAAAGATATTATTAACCTTAATATTACTTAGGCGGTCGATAAAACCATTGCGTTCTATCGACGGCTAGATGTAACCAAAAAACTCAATATATTTTATAGACAGTACGATAAGTTTGAAAACCAAAATGGAGATGCCTCACTAGACGGAGGTAATATGCTTACGTAATGCTGTTATATTATAGAAATATATTATTATAATCACCTGCACAGTAATAAGGAACAAGAAGACCAGCTTATCCCTCTCAAATAGTCCGCGGCTTGTATATACGAAGACGGCAAAGGTGATGCTGTCGAGAAGATTGCGCACACGACCCTCGAGCTCTTCAGCGGGTTCGGCACGCGTCAGTGCGTCTTTGAACACCACGCTGTACGCTTCAACGAAAACTGGTACATCGGGTTGATGCGGTACAGATCGTTCAGGATGAAGTACAGGATCGATGCACGTGTGGCCGCCCGTCTGTCATGAGAATTCTCCATTTATAATTCTTATACATTTCTTCTTATTCTCCCATTCTTCTCTCTAACAAGAACGAAGTTTAACCAACTTACATACTCTCAACCAAAAAAGAGTTTCTAGTCTGAATCTCCTCAAGCAATGTTGAAGTCTTCGCAAGTATTTTTAATAAAATTTAATAATAATGTTATTCCATTGAATTTATTTGTCACTGTGTCAGCTTGGTCGTAAATATAATAATTAATTAATAAAAAGTCTTTAATTATTATTATGAAACTTTACCTGTATCGTTCTCTAGCCTCATCAATCTTGACAGCGGTAATCTTTCCTTCCTCCACTTTTATTTCAATATCAGCTGCCGTTTTCTTGGTTGTCTCCAAGTTGATCACCAGCGCTGAATCGCTGAGGATATCAGGCCCGGCTGATGAAAGTCGCTTTAGAAGATCGTCTTCTAGAGTTTTGAGTGTAATCTTAAAGTCGTTCTGTTGCTTCGTAAGTCCCGCTCGTAAGCTTTCCAAATCTGGTCTTTCGGCTTTTACTACTTCACCCAGCAATTGTTCTTCTAATCTGAAATCCAGAAGATATGAGATGAAGATTAATATTGATATATACATGGCTAGATATTAGAAAAATATAGATAGATTTTATATTGTGTCTGAAATACCCACGGTAAATGGGTTAATTTGAAACGATTTCATTAAGCATTAGTATCTAAGTTTCTCCCTATGCCAGAATTAGTGTATAACTAAGAAGAATAAGAATAAATAATTTACTATTTGTAAAATTATGCAATAGTACAAACCCATCTCTGGTGACAGTGAAGTTGATCAGTGTACATTGTGCCTGCATCTCGGGCTGATAGTGCGGGTTCGCCAACTTGGTTTGAATTATGAGCCGGAAATTTGGATTGTAGTCAATCTCCCGGTCACCAATCTGCACATACGATTTTATCTTAGTTTAGTCTTAGTGGTTAATCATTCGGATTTTAAAAAGTTAGCTATTAAATTTATCGTGGTTCACCTGTGGGTTTATGGTGGCAGGTAATTGGTTATATGTGTATTGGTTGTATGTTAGGTTATTGGTGTATTGGGTATATTGGTTGGCTGCTAAAAATCAGTCTGCGTGGAAGTATTTGTGAATCCGATGTGGAGATATTAAGCTACAATGATATTGATGTTTTCAAATTGCGGTAGGCATTTATGGGTTCCGTAGCCAAATGGCAAAAAACGGAACCCTTATAGATTCGTCAAGTCTGTTTGTCTATCTGTCCGTCCGTATGTTATACCCTTTTTTCTCCGAAATTATAAGCACTACATTATTCAAACTTTGTAAGTTTATGTATTCTCTGAACAGCTATAAGGTTTTGACAAGAAACTTGAAAAAAATATTAATATATTTTGGGGTTCCCCATACATTGAACTGAAACTCAAAAAAATTTCTTTCATCGCACAAAATTATTTTATTTTATGTTACTTGCTGCTTTGGATACCTCCACGGGCGAGGCCCACTCGCGCTTGGGCAATTTTTAAAATTTACTTCTCACCATTAGCTCGCTAATGTTCTTCAGCAGCAGCACGTGGCCGTTGCTGTGAGGTACTAACCTTGAGCACTTTCCCCTTGCGTATGAGCACGCGGCCGAGCAGCGGCTCGAGCACGGCGTCGACGCTCTCGCCGATGTTCTCCAGCAGCACCACGTCGCCGTTGCTGACGCCGCGCTCGATGCGGTCCAGGTAGTTGCGCTGCGTCAGCCGGATCGTCACCAACGCGTCGCCGTACTTGGACTTTATCCATTTGATGCCTTGTCTGCGCATATAATTTTTGGTAATAACTGCATATGCGTTTATAAAAAAGCTGTTCAAACTATTACGGAGAACGATATTGAATAGCCATCAAGAATTCTTGCACTCACAGCTGTGGATCAATCATGAGTGGCCAGCGCGCCGAGTTAGTGAGGATGGTGGCATTTTCCGTGCTCATGGTGTCAGTGGGCAAGCCCTCGTTGTTCCATACCGCCACTTGCGCGTCGTCTGTCAGCATGGATAGCGGATCTAGTCCTTCCGTCGTCTCGATTTTGGGCTGGAAACGATTAGTATGAGCCATAATAAATGATATTTTTCCTTTTGTTTATTTTTTACTGTTTGGCGTTTTTAATGATTCAGGTGATACAAACACTGTTAGGAAAATTAAGATTTTTCGAATGTTAAACAATGGCTGCTGGTCGAAGAGGTTATTTACAATTTTACCGAATCCAAAGCTCCCTCAGCTTGTAGCAGCAGCAGCTCCCTTACTGTAGATTAACCCAATACTAACATTGGTCTTGGCGAGCATTGGCACCCAGTCGTCGTTCATGAGCTGCTGCCGGTAACGGCGCATGAAGCAACCCACGTACGAGATGAACGCGGTGATGAGTAACACGTCGCCCGGCAACATCACGCCAGACTCTTTCAACATTTGCACCGTCGCTGTCCATCTGATCAAAATTAATAGCACTGTTGCTTATTCATTTTTAACGATCTTACTCTTTATATAGACCTACCCTAGGGCCTAAAATGGGGCGAGCTTGTCCAGAAATTCTTATTCACTTGCTTTTTGAATGCCACAGGATTGTATATAATCGGAAATACAGACGCAGGAAGACAGTTGCAGTTCATTTGCAGTTCGCTTAATGATTAGGTATAGTAATAGGCTGGGGATAAAGACCGAACATTTGTCGTGTTGATTGAAGGGCGCAGTGTTGTCAGAAAAATATTATTATCTAAAGTCACTGGTGCTTTAACACTACATCTAAAAGTATCAATTACCATCACATGAGCAAATGGTATTTCCGATCATTCAAAGCATAAAACGTGATTTTAGAAATGTAGTCAATAGAATAATTTAGTTAAATAGATTATAGTCCTTCGGGAGAAACTTTTGTACCCTTGCACCTCAAGGTCACCATTAACTAAATGGAAAGATTTTAGTGAGAAACTGAGTAAAACCTGCATGTAATTTGGTTGTTAAATCTATATAAATATTAGAACAGTTTCTTCACATGGTCATCGAACCCTGCAACGTAAATTGCAATTCTAATTTTAAGAGCAAACCTTTATGGGAAGCACTTTTAGAACTTTATTATTGTCTAGTGAGTAGCGTTCAAGTATAACTAGGTTTGTCTACTGTCAAATGTGCAACCTGATTTTCTCAGAAGCCAGCCCATTAACTAGTCTGTTTGCCAAGTCGATTGTAGCGTTAGTAGCGTCAGCCTCCGCTTGACACTTCATCTTTTCGTTAACTGCCTCTTGGAATGCCTTCAGCAGCACTTCTAGTTTCTCTTCTAGTTCCTACAATTAATTTTTTTGTCATAACTTTTAATGTTCTGAATAACATATAAATGTACCTTAATAATGAGACTAGCACACTGGTAACAATCGCATAAAAACAATCAATAACGAATCAAATTTATATCATAGCGAGCATGTCTCTAGCTAATACATCAACCGTAACGTCCAAAGCGACAATGCAGAGAGCGATAAGGCATTCTTCTTCGCCTTAAAATTACCTAACATATAGATACTAATATACCAATACATATACCTAAATCTGGTCAATAAGCATAGCGAGCTTGTCGCCAGCTAATACAGCAATCGTAAAGTCCAAAAAAAAATACCTCTATGTAGTCAGTCAACGACTTAGACAGTATTGTCGTTGTAAGACAACTAAGACCGAAGACTCACTTCGCTCTAAAAATTGCCTGGCTCCTACGAATATATACCTTAATCTGGTCAGTAAGCATAGCGAGCTTGTCTCTAGCTGCCTGCAACTCGGCGTTGGCTGCGTTAAGCGCTCGCCGCTTCGGCTCCACCACGACGTACACGTCATAAAACTTGCAGATGTTGATCACCCACGCGCACAGGCCTGCCGCTGCCGCCGATTTGGACATTATGAACTCCTGGTTAAACTCAGGATTCTTGATATACGGCTGCACTGCCTGGACAATGAGGGGATTGCTTGTTATTAGTACCGGATAGATTATTTATTTCAGATCATTAGAGTAAGGTTATTATTTTTACATTGTTAGAGCCAGATTTTTAGAATCAGGTCATTAGTACAAGGTTCTATATATGTTACATATGATTAGGACCAGACTGTTGGTGCTATAAAATTGGTACCTGATATACAACTGTATCATCAGATTATTAGGACATTGTTTGTCTAAATATAAGTATAAGCTTCCAAAAACTACGTTAACTCAAAGAAAACTATTATAAATATAATTTTACCTTGATGACGTCGGGGTGAATGTTTTCTTTATCATAGTATACAAGGTCGTACAGAAACTGGTCCACTTTGGCCATCATTAACTGAAAAAGATGAAAAAGGCAAGGCAATCAAGCAATTTTGCTCGCAAGTATCAAAATCTTGTTACTTTTTTTGGAATCCTCAGTTAAAAATATAAAAGTTCCTGATACATACTTAATTTCTATTAAATCTCAGTATGCAAATGAGCAGATGGATCACCTTAAGGTAAGTGTTCGCTATTTACGGACACTCGGTACTCCAAAGAAGCAATGAGTACGTTACGTACGACCTTTGAAAAGGCAAAGGGATGAAGAAATTTTCACAGAGGGGGTAAGAGTATTAGGGCTTCAGGTAATCGGCATAAAATCCTGGTGGTTTACTCTTTGAACGCCAATGTCAACTTTAGTCGGAAGAAATAATAGATTTTGTATTGTGTCTGAATTCCTGGCCTACAAATGGTTTATATTATTAATAAGAAGGCCTAATCACCCTATACGGGTAAGCTCGTGCCCCTCGGTGGGGACGTTTAATGAGCTGATGATTAATTAGACACACCTTGCAAGCCTTCCACGATCTGTCCTTAGGTATCTTGCCCTTTTTGGAGAACAGCACAAGCACGGCTGCAGTAACATTGACGACTGCGTCGGGCGGCGATCCGAACGACTTGAGCTCCGTGAGGTTGTTCTTGTTGAGCGTGTTGAGCGCCTCCTGTGCGGCCATAAGCGCCGGCTCCGCCTTGGCCAGGTCGTCCGCGCAGATCTTCGCCTTTATCGTCACGTCCTCCTCGATCACCTTCACCTTCTTCTCCTCCTCGGCGGCTAAAGTGTTTTAGATGATATAACAGGGGTGTGTATACGATCGCGACATCGCCCGCTTTACCCATCGCCCCGCGCACTTTAGGAAAGCCGGTAGAGTATACGGGCGAACGTCGAATGTTCAAAGTGTAATGGTTATGAATCTAACTAGGTACAATTGTTATGTCTTTGATAGAGATATCGTTAATCAAGTTCATAAGTTTATCGGTGTCGGAAGTATCATTTCTTCAAACCCCAATATTACAAATATAAACGAATGTTTGTATGATTTGTAATTTGTATTTAAGTATCTCTACTATTTGTGCATCATAATTTAGTATAAAGTTCAAAATGTATTTTTATTCCAAGTACTGTCCACAAGTTAAGTTTTTTTTTTAAATAGTAAACTGTCGATAGGTATAAAGTTACTCTGATCCAAAAAAATACAGGGTCTCCTAATATTTCTTTCATCAAGCATTACATTCAATATTTCATGACTTACCGAAAGCCTTCTCTTTGGACACTTTATCACTTTCAGCACCAACCACCTCAATAAGTTCTTCGGCTGCTTTGTTCTTTATTTTTAAGTCAATCTCTTGTTCAGCTAAGGTCACCTGCATATTAAAATTTCTTGTGTTAAATCTGTCATTATTGAACTCTACCTTTTTATATATTTTTTAAATAACTACGCAAACTAGTATCGCCTGTGGGCACTCCTAGCCCAATAGGAGCCACAAGTGCATTGCCAACTTTTAACAAGGGAGCAATTTATTGAGAGATGATTTAGGAGAGTGAAAGGGTTTTCAGGCACCCTATGGTAGATAGGGTTTTTATAAATTTTATAAATTTCCTTTCAATTAGCTTCCATTCTATTCCATGTGTTATACGTGTTTAGCTTAATTCAGATAAAGTTTCTAAGTACACAGTCATCAATTTAACCTTACCTTCAACACGGCTACATCAGCAGCACACGAAGCCAATTTCTCTAAGCCATTCTCTAATCTGGCTATCATCATTTTGAGATTCTTAGTCTTCTCATTGAGCAGCTTCGAGTAGAGTGTTATCTGTTCTAGAAAGGTCTTTGGTGTGGTGTAGTTGTAGCGTCGCTCGTTAGTGAAGTACACCGCCGACATGAGGTTCACGCTTTGGTGTACGTGAGCCATGAACACGGCTACCGCATCCACCAAGTAGACCTGAGAAAAACGATATATGGTCATACCCTCCTTTTTATATTAAAATAAATGTCCATAAGGAAGACACTTATTTTCACTTATTTCACTTAAGGATTTTTTTTCTCTCGTAACTCATAGACTCATGACCTTTAGTAGTAAGTAGACGTATACTTTATTCAAGAAGGGATTGCAAGTTTATAACGTCATAGGTTTCGCGAAGGTTTCCTATACGAAGTAAGAAATTACAAAACAAATAAAAAAATATCCATAGACATTCACACAGCGCCATTAGCACCAAACTAAGCATTAGCCTGTGATATGGATACGAAACAACGATAAACATATTTATATACTTTTTTTGTAAATACATACATATTTTACATAGAAAACACCCAGACCAAAACAAACAGACATGTTCATGCCCACAAATGTTTGTACTGCCCAGGGATCGAACCCGGAACCTGAACCACGAGTGTTGTAGCGGACATCTTAAATCAAACGAAATAATATTAAAGCATAATGATTATCTTACCGGAAGCGATTCAACTTCAGAGATAAACCGTTTAGACACAGAGCGCAGCGCCTCTTGCGGCCATTCATGGAACCAGTTGATGGCCGTGCAGTTCACGATGGAGGGGAACTTGCGCGCACGCACACGCAGCGTTGCACCAACAGGCGAAAAGCAAAGCACCACCTATACAAACGATACGAGTAATATCTTCGTATAACCATTTATTTATATATTTCAGTACAGTTAGAGTATCCGAGCGTCCGGATTAGGTCATTGACATACAACATTGCGCATTAGGCCCGCGTGATGGGTTACGGCCTTAATAAACAATAAACTCTAGATGCACATTTACGAAGAAACGTCAACCAACAAAATATCCGATCCACTCTACACAATACACATACGTATAATTATTATTACTGATTTTGTTCTTTAATTAATCGGGACATTTAGCAGCCCGATCGGGACGCATCCTCAGACCCCTGAAAATCGAGACGTTCCTCGCAAATCGGGACACCTGGCAACACTATTGAAAAGGTACAATATCAAAAGCAAGAGCACACTCCTATGTTATTATGCTTGTAGCGAGCGACATGATTATGAAAAAAAAAATCTGCCCAATCGACGCGATGGGCAGTTTGTCACAGAAACTATGGTGAGATTGTGATCTAAGGTTACGGCCTATAACCATGCGGTGGTAATACCTGTACCCTGCAGTGGAATGTAATAGAATGATTCACAGCCACTTGTCTGATGATTTGTCTTTTCGAATGTAATAGCTTTTAATTTATTCCATCCATTAGGAACTCACCTTTAACATAGTTCGGACTCGATTGATGAAGAACCTCCAGCAATTCTCACGTGTATCCGGTACACCAGATGCTTTTGTCTATAAGGGAAATAGGAAATTATTGACAAGTCTTGGAATAATCAAACCACATGGTATGTTTAGTAGAATGATGATGATGATGGTAGAGTGGCCTACCGGATTTTGGATCTCCGGTAGCCTTACCGGAGGTCCTCCAAATTCCTCCTTGACCTTTTAAGGTTCACAATAAACTCCTAGCTTTTCCAGAATAACCTTTGTCCATTGGGTGACGATATCCAGATGTGTCGTCTATTCGTTAGCCTATGAAAAAATCTTGCTTTTTTTTTCTTTTTTGTCTATCACAGTTAAAAGCAAAACATAATCTCCACCTCTCCCCTAACTCCATTGATGAGGTTCTCGATCTCGTCATCAGCGAAGAGCTCGGGTATCTCCCCGGAGGCCAACAGGTCGTTGATGAGCACCAGGAACCGCTCCTCGGCGACCTGCGCGTCAGTCATCAGGAAAACGTTGCCGATGTTCTTGAGGCCCGCCTTTACGTACAACCCGGCTATGAACGGATAATTGACATTAAATAAGAGTTTGATAGGAACGACATCATTATATCAGCCACATGATGTCCAATGCTAAACATAGGTCTCCCCCAATAAGCTATCTGCATCTAGCGCTCATCCGCAACTTTAGTACAACCGTCCATCTTGTGGGCGGCCGTCCTTCGCTGCGTTGGCCGACACAATTAAAATTATTTATTACGCTGAACAAAACAAGGCATTACGGGTTGGCAGATGTTAATTTTAACACATGATGGTCATGCACGACCAGTGCTTGAAAGTGCCTTGCAAAACACTTTAAACTCGAGATCACAATTTTTCGATCACCCATTCGACTACCGACTATTCAAATAGTTGGTCCACTTACGCCACGCCAGCGAGCCCTTAAAATACTTACTTATTCCTCTAAAATACCTAGCTCATTATGCGTCCCCACCGAGGGGCACGAGCCTACCTGTGTAGGTAGGGTGATTAGGCCTTAGTCATCCACGCGGGCCCAGTGCGGATTGGACGACTTCACACACAATCTTTGAATTTCTTCGCAGACGTGCGTGAAGGTTTCCTCACGATCTTTTCCTTCACCATAAGAGCGTCGGATAATGGACATATAATTTCGAAAATTCGAAAACACATTGGCACGTGGCGGGATTTGAACCACAGTCCTCCCGGTAGGAGGGCAACAGTCCACACCATTGCGCCACCGACGTTTATTCCTTATATACTTATATTTAATTATCAATAACGATATACAGGTAAAAAGCAACCAAATGAATGAATATTAATAAAGATCCAAAAAGCTTAAACATATAATGTAACAAAAAATGCTAAGAAAATGTTAAACTGAACAAAAATAATAGGATGAATTATTAGAGAAATATAATATAGCAAGTTAATACAAAATTTTTATTTTTTGCGTACTTACAAAATCAATCACTGAATCTGATGGTCAACATTCCTTAATCTCAAAATATGATAACAACCCATACCTAGGTCCAATTTGAGGTCATTGATGCTGTAACCCTTCCGCAGCTGCACCTGGAACACCTCCAGCGAGGAAATAAATGCTGACAGCCGCGAGAGCGATTGCTTGCCGGACCCACCCACGCCAACCAGGAGGGCATTACCGCGAGGAGCTTCCAAGATACGATTGATTCTGCCGAACAAATTCGTGGGTCAGGAGCTGAAGATATCTCATACATTTTCAACATGGTAAGCCATACATAAGTTTACATAAATAAGTTACAGAAAATTCAATTACAATTCGTCACTCACCTGCAAATATGGTACATGGCATCCTCGAAGAGAACTAGATTCATGGTAGCAACAAGGTCGTTGTAAGAAGAGAGTGATTCCTCCAGCAGCTTCTTGACCTGTGCCCAGTCGCGGATAGGAAAGTACTTGGGATCACCCACGCCCTCCGCAAAATGACAGTATATAAGAGGCTTTTCAAATACCACATTCTCGTCGTAATCCTAAGAAATAAATTAACTTTAAGGTAGACATTCAAAAATTGCATTTTCATAAAAAAGACATCAACGTGCCAGACAACATTTTAAATTTGATTGGAAATGTACCAAATTTATAAGATTTTTTAATACAAGTTGTAAATTAATATATATGCTAACAGTTTATATATAACTGACACAGATATTGTCTAGATATTCCATGATACAAAAGACCAACTTAAGCAGAACATTGAATCTACAGTTGTTTTGAAAATGCAACAAGTATTGTTAATCCTAATTTTTAAGAACTATCCGTATCCTCAGAGGTGGATTCCGCTCTTCAGGTGCAACATAAACAAAAACGCTAATTAAAAAAAACTGAAGTACAATAAAAGTATGCTGCTGCTTGTAATTGTGCTCCTCGAAATCAAAAAAGAAAAGAAAATCAAAATTTTAATATAGTAAGTGAATGCCTAAAAGTCATCTAGTTTATATGCGTGCCAACCTCACAGTTCTTCTTGATTACATCTGTGATGAGCTTCATAAAATTCTCGTTATCCGTAGAGTCGACCAGCTTGTCGGAGTAGACGCGCGTGGCCTCGTGCATCCACAGGCGGATCAGCTCCGACTGCTGCTTGATCGCGTCTCCAGTCGTAAACAGTATGCCCTGGTGCAAGAAATGGGTTGTGAACCCTTTTGTAAATATTATTTTTAAATGACATAGTTTGAGTATTTGATATGGAGAATAATGAAATGAGTTACACTTATAAACGATCTTAGATAAACAATAGACTAAATAGATGCACAATCACGAAGAAACATCAACCAAAAATGTCAGCCACACTACACATACGTATAGTTAATGTTGTATTTATAACATTATTAAATTATTCATTTAAATAATGACCTTATCACGTCACTCAAAGGGTACAAAATCAAAAGCACAAGCGCACTACTCATGACATATGATGAGCTGCAAGCGAGCAACGTGACTATGATGGGCAGAATTTTGTTTATTGTTTATATAGGTGAAAGATCTTAAAATTTTTATGGTACTTAACTATATCTTTATGGAGTTAAGATGTTTTTAGAACGCACGCTATCAAGATAATAAGTCTTGATAAACAGATAAACGGACAATAAAGTGATCCTCAAAGAGGTTCACCTTTTTACTTTGAACAGATCTCTCGTCTTCAGTTACCTGGAAAATGTTGGAGAGATCCCTCAAGTTGAATATGTAGTGGAACTTGATCGCGGTTGGGAGGAACATAGTGGCGAGCTTGTTGTGCAGCGCTAAAGCCGCGTTCACCAGCGGCTCCGTGTACCGCTGCACCGCCACGCCGAACTTGTTCAGCGGGTTAGCCACGTGCTGCGACAGGATCTGCTTGTAGATGTGGAAGCATGCGTCCAGTCCGGGGAAACTGCAGATAAGCGGACATACATAATGTTGCGTTACTCTTTTGTTTTACTGAAGAAGTTTTCAAAAATTCAACAGGGGAGTAGCAGGAGTAAATGACTTCAACTTTAAAGATATTTTGCAGTGACCTCAAGCGCATACAATAGTGGGTTCAAATGTAATTGGAATAAACATATAACTAGGTTGTTACTTAAGGAATTAGAAAGCTTACGAGTCTTACAAAATGTGCATATGATGCTTCTTTCTAACCCCGATTTTAAATACTTACTACTTACACACTGGACCAAATTAGCAGTTCACTGGTAAAATTGGTCAGTCTTGTGACAAAACGCCATAGAGTGGTAGCTTAAGTGGCGGTGGCGAAGTTAGTTGTAGATGGATCTAGAAAAAAAAATTGTAGTGGATCATAAGACGGATGTAAATCAGCAATACCAACCTGACAGCAAACGTGCAGAAGTGTCTCTGCAGCCGTGGGTCGATGGTAAATGAGCCCGCGGTCGGGTTCATGCACGACACAAACATGCAGTTCGAGATATCCTTCAACGACAGCTTCTGTCGATCGTACCTATAATCAACAGCACTTCTTAAATTTGTTTAACTAAATGATTGACTCGATACTGCGTCCTCTTAATAGGTATCGTATCGTAAAAACGAAGTTTTATGTGCTTCTTTGTTCTGAGAAGAGAGTGTACCTATTGAAATTGCCTGGAGTAAAAAATGTGTGTTCGTCAAGATCGTCTCAGGTAGCAGGGCAGAGTTGTCAGAAAAATAGTTAAGTTTCTGCAGTTCTTCCTGGTAAGTGATAGAACTAGTTATTTTTAAATAATTATTATTCTAGATTCACCATAGGTACCCATTGTAAAAATTATTTTTCACTTCAAAATTTACTAGGTAAGAATAATTGTCATTTACCAATGCTTGTAGTCCATAAACTGACGAATGAGCGTGTGAGGTTGCACCGTCCCGTACGTGTCCACTTCGGGCATGTTGAAATCGTCCACAAAGTAAATCATAAATTTGCTGCCCGGCGGGCCAAAATTTCGACCAGACTTCTTTTCTAGCGGCTTCTCCAAGACTTTTTGAATCATTTCTATATTAGGAGAAACAGAAAAAATATGCTTTTTATATCAGTATTATATTAATATATTTTATCTTTTTATTCATATATTTATCCTCAATTGATTAATATAATGATGAGACTCCGCCCAGTTTGGGCCCAGTAGCCAGTAAAGCCCAGTATAGCCCAGTATATTTATATATAAAGCTAAAAACATTTGCGCTCTACAACCGAAGTTAAGTAAGAAGTAATATCTTTGTTCACAAACCGCACATCTCCGTGATCGGGGTGTTATCGAGATTCCTGAGACCGTGTACTATCAAATCCCACTGGGAACACATACCTACAGTAAAAGTCACTTTCTATGATATTTCTTAGGTTGAACATTGCAAGTTGTTCGAATAATTACTATAATGATACGTTACTTATACTTTTGGTTCCAAATCCTCTGATAAATCAATCAGAGCATGAGTGAGCCAGTCTTGGGCTCAGGGTGGGGCAACAGTGAACCTATGCCCCTCCCCCTGCCCAGGTATTATTTTTTGTTTGAATATGTTAGAGCCAAGATGGGGCAAGCGAGCCAGCATGCCCCAGTGTGGCTAGTTGGCTACGCTAATGAATCAGAGAACGTGAGGTGGCTTCGAAATTCTGAATTTGGTCATTACCACACTACAAGAAGTAGTCGACTAACCGGAGGTGGTATAAAAGTTGAGCGGCACATTAGCAATAGCAAAGGAGTCCGGCAGCGAGTTGAGTTTGGCGGCGACGCTGACCGTCTTGCCGCTGCCCGCGCTGCCTACCAGCATCACCGGCTTCTGCTTCGCGATCAGCATGTCCATGAAGAACCTGATGCGGGTCGTCTCCGATGTGGACACGAGGCATGACTACAAGTATTAGGTTAATTTCACGTTGAACAGTGGGTTTGTATAATAAGTTTGTAAAGTAATTGTAAGTGAACTGTATCTGTTCTTATGAGAAATAAATATATTTAAACTCGTAACTGGGCTTGTTATAAGTAATTTTACTGCTCGTGAAGAATTCA
The DNA here is from genome assembly GCA_019425675.1 of Leucinodes orbonalis. Classification (NCBI taxonomy): domain Eukaryota; kingdom Metazoa; phylum Arthropoda; class Insecta; order Lepidoptera; family Crambidae; genus Leucinodes; species Leucinodes orbonalis. Next base: position 106,293 of record PQWD01001297.1, read on the forward strand.
GCCTATCTAACACAAATAGGTGAAAGCATAAATCGAGAGACGAATTGATAAAATTAAGGATCCCAACTTGACGATATAATACACGGTATCATAAAGTTATCAATATTCATTGACTTAGTATACATATGTGTTTTTACTATTTGAGACGTTGGAAGATTTGCGTTCTTATTAATAAGCTACTAACTACTTACATTATTAAAGTATCAAGCATAACTTGTACCTGTAACGGCAAATCAGGGTCAAGTTCAAACGACTCCACTTTCTCCGACCAGGGCAGCCACTTCTTCGTCTCAGGGTCGATAAAGAAGCTAAACACGTTGCCGGTGGATGGGAACTTGATCTGCTTAAACTCATTGCAAAACCACTTGCTGAATTCGTTGCGCCAGTCCACTAGCTGATCTTGGAACAGCGCAGAGCCGAAACCCCAAACAATGCAGAAGACGAAGTAAGTTTCGTACCTGTTTACATAATTTTCAAGTAAATTTGTCGATTTAAAAATCCATACATACTACAAAATCACAAAAGTTTATTAAAACTAATTGAATACACAATTTTATTAACCCCTTAATATATCCAACAGACAATAGATTTTCCATTATGTCTGGAATCCTAGCGGTTAAAATGTTAATTTATAAATACCAACACATTATATTACTACAATTCCAATATATAAGCACATACCATTCTTTAGGGCAGTCGGTAGGCAACAGCGTCTTATTCAGGAAGCACTCAAGCAAGAAGCACGTGAGCTGTATCTGTTGCAACTCGGTGAGCGGCGTCACCCGCTTGTACTTCTTGCACGACTCCAGCAGCGACGGGATGTATTTGTCAAACATCACTGTCAACATCGCCTTCTCCGACTCGTCGTCCCTTGTTGTTTCTATCCATGATGCTACAAAACTGTAAATATTGGAAATTAATAAAAAGCCCAATGCCATATCTTCATAAATGTCACCAGGGTGCCTAAATGGGATTCTGTACCAGTCAAAAGTTAGTAATCTAAAATATTACCTACGCCATATATGATTGAAGATGCAGGAAGTCGGATAGAAAAGACCGCGTCTCCCAAACTATTGGGAGTGGGTCAGGTACGTATGTGGCGTAAGGATGGTAACACGTATAAATCATCGTGCTAAAAACTTTGAGCCATTAGCCTACTATCCAACCCACACTACGTCATAGTAGGTATCAGTAAAAATCCTCTCATGATTTGAATGATGATTGGAAGCCACCTGTGACTTCAGACTGTTCTCGTCTGTTTGTAAAAGATAAATCTGTTTGTCTGTTTGTAAAAGATAAATCGTTCCATCAGACAACTATACAGCTAGATAATGTGATATTAAAATTTTAGTAATTCACTACTCACGGATTCCATCCCAAATCCTGGGGATTGATGTACAAAATACCAGCGCGAGAGACGGTAGCGGGCGTAGCAGTGCGTAAGTTAGATATCTCGAATAATAATCTCATCGTTTTATTCAGCGCAATTCGCTCGTTACTTGCCAACGTTAAGACCTATAACGAGAAATTGTCAAATCACGCAATAGGCTAGGTACACAAAACTTATGAATTTCAGTTATTCAGTTAAGCACATTATTTTTTTACAAACGAATCCCTGAATTGTTCCTTCCTTACCTTGTTATCATCCATCAACGTATTCAAACTTTCAATCCACATAGGATCGATGTCCCCATCGAGCACAATCCACTTGGGTCCATCGCCCGGCATGTTGGCCATGTCCCTCATAATTGTTGAAAATAGACCATCCTTCCATTCTCTGGTTGCTGGGTTAATGACTCCAAACAATTCATCGTTAGTTACAGCCTACAACCAAGTTATATAATTGAATGTTTTTAATAATTAGAGCGTCGGTGGCTCAATGGTGTGGACTGTCGCCTTCCTACCGAGAGGGCTGAGGTTCATATCCCGACACGTACCAATGTGTTTTCGAATTTTCAAAAATAAAATATGTACGTTATCCGACGCTCTTACGGTGAAGGAAAACATCGTGAGGAAACCTTCATGCATGCCTGCGAAGAGATTCGAAGGTTGTGTGTGAAGTCGTCCAATCCGCACTGGGCCCGCGTGGACGACTAAGGCCTAATCACCCTATACGGGTAGGCTCGTGCCCCTCGGTGGGGACGTTTAATGAGCTGATGATGTTGAATGTTTTTATTATGTTCAATATGGAATGAACTACAACTTCTTTAGCCTTGCAATGCAGGGCATGGGCCTTTCTTACACCGACACAGAATTGCATTAGTGAGATTCAGCTGTTCTGTGAAATGCAGATTAATAAGTATTAACGACTGCCACCCAAGACAGCTAAAAATCGAGTCCAACAGCTTTTCGTGCCTTGCTCGAGATAATATTTTTTGATCACCCACCATGACTGACTATTGCGAGAATTGCGTAACTTGCAAGTTTGTAACTCAGTTATAACATGTACTAAATAAACTCCACTCTTAGTGACGAATGTGGCCGTATGATACGGAATAACTTAACAGAAATTATACCAAACAGTAATCACCTTAGGATCAAGATCATTATAAAAAGGTTTCATACGCAGCATATGATAGGTTTTGTGCAGACACTGCCACACCATGGACTTGCCCGTCCCGGCGAAGCCGATGATGAACACCGAGTGTCGGACGGCAAACAGCTCCACTAGTTGAACCATCTAAGGGTTTAATACAAAAGTTTGAACTCTAAATTAATGCCCATTATTTTAAGGGACTTTATAAGCACTTAAAAGCACAAAAGGGACTTTCTTGTTTTAAAATTTACGAAGTCTCTTAATTTTTTAGCAATCTATGTATAAAAACAAAATTAAAGTTCATCAGGGTTAACTAAAACGTTTTGTGTTTTAAGAACGCCAAAATTTTGGCCGTTGGCTGCATAATCTATTTTAACTTACTTGCCTTTAAATAATTAAGCAAGAAAACAGCTTTAAAACATAATTAATAAAAGGATGAAATAAAATAAGCTTATTTTAATAAGTACACTGTAGAAATAACCTTTAAAATAAATCCAGCCTCTGGCTGCAACTTCATTGAGATCGCGCCGTCTACCAAACTCTTCTCGAAGTCAAAGTCCCGTTTCCTAGGCACGTCAAGTGCGGGGAACAAGTCACCGATAAGGCCCATGAACACAGGTGTATCGTCCGTCACAATCTTCGGCACGTTAAAGTCTCGCAGAGCTCTCATGAGTACTTGGTCCTCTGGTCGTAATCGATCACCTCGCTGATATGAAAAAAAAACGTCATTGTAAGAGTTCAAACACACTATCCGTTTACCGAAGTCTAAATAAATGATACCACTTTAACGGTATTACACACACGTTATATTAAATAATTGTAAACAACTTTAAACTACCTTTAATGACCCAGCTACCACCAGCACGGATTTGATAGCTCTCAATCCCCAATCGTAGTGATCCTGTTTGGATAGCAACTCTTTACATAGCGTGTATAACGTGATAAACTTGCGCGCCAGCAAACGCGCCTCCTGGAAGCCTTCAGCCACCAACATGATCTCGCAAATCAGCTCAAAGTCAGGCACTACCATGGCACATGGCCTATGGAAAAATATGCTTTATGTTATTTCCTAAACGAACACTTTGAAATTCTGGCACAGCAAAAGTAAGTGTCCGATGGTTTACTTTATAAATAAAAATATTTCTTCAATGTCTTTCCGTAGAGATTCTATTGAATTAAAACAGTAATGTTTTAGCATATCCTCAAGGACTTACCTTCAGCTAATAGAAAAGTACATTATTTAATACACTAAACTTAAATCTTAAAAATTGACTGTTGTTCCCCACACGTCAGTCAAATAATACCTATTGATATAGAACAATCTTCGGAACTATAAACTATAAGGCTTACTAAATATACGAGTATGTACCTGAAAAGCGCTTTCAAGTTTTCTGGCAATTCCGTCCTGCCAGCGTACCCAGGGTTCATTGTAATAAACATTCCAACAGTAGGGATAAGCACAATATATTCGCCCATAAAGTCAAACTTCTTTTTCTTGAACTTTATCGCGTCTAGGACACTCTTCACTTGTACCGACACTACGGACAGCACTTCCACTGAGATCCTATTGAACTCATCGAAGCATCCCCAAGCACCAGTTTGTGCTAAGCCTGTAATGCACCAAAATATTTAAAAAATCTTGTTAATTATTTTATCCTACTTCTTTGTTTATTGTTTAAAATAAAAAAAAGCAAACGTCTTTAATCATATTCACTCAGAAATAAATTTGTTATCTTAATTCCTGAAGAAATGTTCACAACATTGAACTTGAAAAGAATAGTGAACAAAGCTTTGGCAACTCATCTACCGTTATTATTAGTAACTCTAATAAAATAACATAAGTATGCGATCCAAAACATTTTCATCATTTAAAAACATTTTAAAATTTTGAGTCTCGAGACTCAAACAAAGGAAAAAAATTACGCCATTTAATTAATTTAGAATAATGCAGTACCCTTGTAAATGTTTCCACAAGACTTATAATCCATTTGCTCGGAGCAGTTGAATACGTAAACCATAATTCCCAGAGCCCGTCCTAAATCTTTGGTGGTCTCCGTCTTGCCGGTACCTGCGGGTCCGGCCGGGGCACCACCCATGATCAAATGAAGACTCTGTAATATATGAACGCATTATTGAATAGTATTGCACTATCAGACGACGACGAGGAATATCACAGAATTTGGTAAACCTCATAGATGACCAAGCAGTTGACTGTAATAGGTTGGCGAGGAGATTACACTAATGGGCAGGATACTTGATGACTTGAGTGAATATAATCCTGTTTACATTTATTTTCTATTCTTAGTTTTAATTAAAACATTATTTTTATTGCCGATACCAATTTACCAAACCGTAGGTTATATTATGTTGCACAATTTCTTACCTGTGTCAGGGTTATATAGCAACGGTCGGTCAAAGGAGTAATGACGAGTCGAGGCGTATTGCCTAGGTACTCATAGTCGTACAGGAACTGTGCATCGCAAATATTAGCGAAACAATTGTTCAAGTTCATATCCCAGCGATGCCTATGTAGGAAATAAAGTTACATTTTATATTAACTACCAGTTTCTTTTCAAGCATAAAAGTGTTACAATAAATATCGTATTAGGAACAAGCTACACATATTGATAGGGGTATTGTTATTTTCTTCACCCATCAAGGTAATAGTAGTTTTGAAAAGTTTGTACCTTAACTGACTCTGCCATTGAAAAGCATTGGAGTTCTCCACTTTAGATGTGATAAGTTTTGCGACTACGTCTCGCGAATGCACATCAATTGTACAAATTGTCATGATCTTTTGTCGATCTCCGACCGAAAGGTCTCCAAGAAGTAATACTATAAGAGCATTCAGTTGAGCGATTTGCTTTTTCTGATAGTCTTTCAATGCATTTTCGTAACCTATTTATAAATAGAAAAAAAATGCTAATATAAATTAGTAAAATGCAATATTATTAAGAAAGTAATATACTCTGATGATATTTTTTTACTCATGAGTTTGATGACTATTGTTATAACATTCTGATATTGCCCAGAATGTAACTTACCTTCCTCTAATTTCTCAAAAGCTTGATTAGTCTCAGTAGTCCACCAGATCTGCGTGCCTACTAGCGCTGGTTGAGCCGGCCAGTCGAATACCCACTCGTCTCTAGATTTTTCTTCATAAGACTTAACGCTATGTTCAAATATATCGCGTAAAGTATACCGCATGCAATCTGTTACGCGGTTCAGCCATTGTTCAACCTTTAAGCATAAAATATTATTTAAAGATGAATGAAAAAAAAATACTTAAAATTTAGTATAAAACATATTTAATTCACCTTTCCAGAACAATCGCAGCATGGAGCCTTGAAAGGCACATGCTCCTCGTTCTCCTTCGAAATCATCTCGTACGCTTGTTTGCTGCCTGGCTTGGGGAACACCAACTTCGCGAGATTGTCGTAAAGCTTTGTAAGGTGTCGGCACACAGCTGGCGGGTTGTTGCCGTTTGACAAGATGTCTGTTTGAAAAAATCGATATATTTTTTTTGAATTTGCCTTTCCATCAAATTAAAATGAAAAGAATTAGTCTTACCGAGCAAATCCGCAGAAGACACAAAGTAAAAGCGAGGATACGCCAATCGCTTTGTCTCCAAATAATCGTTAAGTGCTTTTTCGCAAAGGTTAAGTGCAGCCATCAGTTCCTCTAGCTTGTCAAGAAGACCTGGTTTATTTGTAGCTTGTACCACGTTAGGAGTGTTTCCGATATCTTTGAGTAATTCCTGTTTAAATAATTGACAGAAGTCATGTGCTTGAAATATAAGATGACTTTAAAAAATAGTTTCATCTATTAATAATGTCTTCGTAGCCGTAAATATCCAGGCCCATGAGAGTTTTCTTGAGAAGAACAGAAATGGAAATAGATAAATATTAAATTTACAATCAAAAATACCTTAAAAGTTTTATCGATATGATCAAATCTCTTCGAATCCTCAGGTAGTTGAGCTCGTATGTCGTCAGACCCCACAAAAATGCTCTCAAGGTACTGCCACTTTCGCTGCACCTCAAACCATATAGCGATAACTGCGTCTGCTGTGCCCAGCTTCTTTTGCCAGGTCGTCACTTCGGCTTCATAGAAACCGATGAATTTCGAGGACATCATATTCTGGACTTGGTTCTGTCATAAAAATAAAAAGTTTAACAAGTTCTTAATCTACATCATTACATATATGATTGAAAAAAAACATTTACCTGATTATCTTCAAGAGTTTCGACCAATTCCTCGCTTGCCTTAGGCAACTTAATTCCAGTTCTATCGTGTGTCGTGTAATCGAATTCCATGATAGCCCATGTAGCTTCAAGTTCTCTATAATGTTATAAGAGTAGTATTAAAATATACGTTTTTTTAAAGCTTCAGTATAATATAAGAAGTCGTATTTTCATACTTTAGTGTCTTGTCCATAGCGGCTTCTTTGACAGACTTATCGACAATAGTTTTTACTTCTTCTTCGTACTTATGCAGGTTTAGAGCTAATAAGTCAGCTAAAGTCGTATCGTCATCGATGTTAAATTTAACCTGTAAGATCACAAACGATAATGTCCTCGTCACCTAAATTCTATAGAAATTTTATCACATTTGTTGTTTCAGAAAATATTTAGCCAATTAAAACTACTTACCTAAAACTTCTAAATGTTAAAGTATATGGAAGGTAAACAACTAAACAAATGGTAATGAAGTTTTCACAGTTTTATTATCTACAAAATGAACTCTGACAATATTAACGATGAACCTTGAAACTTGTACTCAGTAGATCTACTTTTAATGGACTTCAAGTCTAGGCCTACTTTCTTTATTTCTAGCATTGAATAAGATCTATTTAGCTTCCTGTATTTACTACCACTAATTGGGTTTTCTTGCAACTTTGGTCTTCTAAATTCTTGGATTTGTAAGAAGTTTTTATAATCTTGCTTCGTTTCTTTATTATTTTGAGTTGTATTACTTAGATCCAATTCGACAGTAGATGCTAAATCTCCCAAAGACTTGAAATCTTCCAAAATTTCTTCAAAAGATACTCTACACGTTACACGATGCTGTACTAAGTACGGTGAGGGATGTATATGATGAGAGTTGATGGTCGTGAGATGAGAATGAACTGCTTGCTAAATAAAATAAAACATAAAAAAACGTTTCATAATAACATTTACAGCATGTGATGATAAAAAGGGAACACAAAAAATCTAATGATAACTCATTATTTACACAAATATCTGTATGATTTTTACCGACCTTGGTAGCCATCATTAACTCAACCCAGTGTCTGTCTTTGATAGCTGGGTTCTGTAAATCTGTCACAGCGCGAAGGGAAGTCATCAAGTTCTTTATTGTACCTTCAATAGCTATGTAAGGCTCCCTGAAACGAGAAAATAAATGCAAAATATAAGTATCATCATCACCAGCTTAATTTACTGCCCACCGTGGGGCACGAACCTACCACGTGACGGGATTTGAACGTGCACCCCCAGATCAGGAGGCAACAGTCCACACCAATGAGCCACCGACATCATACAACTAATTATTTGGAATAAATAAAAAAGTAGCAGTTCATACCAGACTCTCATATCTTTATCCAACTGTCGCATATCTTTGGTAAATCGTTTACATTCCTGGTCCATGCCGTCTGCGTCGATCTTTTTCCAGGGAGATTTCTTCCAAAACTCAATCGTACCCATAACCATATAATAGTAATCCCACAGTTGCTGAAACATGGTAATTTAAATTCATTATATCATAAATATGTAATGAATGAAATGATTTAACGAGTATTTGTGCATAATTTTATAGATTTTGTAACAAAATAATTTTGTTACCTTGATAAGTTTCAATTCCCTTCTGCATTGTTTTAAATTCTTTTCATCTGGTGGCTGAATGTCGAACAGGCTGCATGACTTCTTTAGACCATCAACTATCTCCTCGAAGCCTAGAAGCTCTATATTTACTTTGTCAATTTGCCTGTAAGGCTCTTTGCACGACTCCAAGAACATCTAAGAACCAATAGAATAATAACAGTAAGCACGAAGGTATTTAATTTTAGATACCTAAAAGGCAAACTCGTTTCTTGCTGCCAAGATAACCACGAAAGGGCTTAACGAATATGAGGTTACCTCTTTAAGTTTGAACTGTTCTCTGTACATAGTAAGACGAAGGTTGATAAGCGCAACACGCTTCGCGATGAGTGCGGCCTGCGCTGCTTGCAGTGGTGCTACTGTATTCTTCATTACTGTAGCCAGTTTCACGACATTTCTCCATCTTTCCGGTAGTACGTCCAACTAAACCAAAATATTATTCGTTTATACGTTTGAAGTATTGCCCCTTTTACCAGTACTTCATATAATTTTATTACTTACCAACGTGTGGACAGAATATTGATGAGTTTTAGACTATAATATCCAAATGAAAGCATGATGGGATAAATATTTGAATTACATACATAACATAACTAAATAAACTAAATCTTCTGTTTCTACATAACAATGCGTTTAAAAAAAATCTGAATAACTATCATCATTCAAACATACTTGTTCATACGTCTCCTCAGGGAAATCGACCCCATATTCTTTTAAGACGTCAATGATATCTCGTAATGGCTCAAACATGCTATCAGTACCAGCGTCTTGCTTTGCCTTCACTTCATTCAGCACACGCATCACCTGCAGTAGCCCCTCGTAATCATCATCCTCCAATTCCACGGATAACTCCTTAGTAGCGTAAATGATGAACTTTTCTAAGTCATCTAAGCTAAATTACGAAGAAAACGTTTAATATTTTCGTTTCATTTTTTTATAAATCTTTGTTTATGGCATAATATTAGATTTACCTGGTTTGCACATGATCTTTTAAGTTTTCTTTATAAAGATTACTCCACTTGCAAATTATATTCATAATAGCTTGATTAAGACGCCTTAGGTCTAACTTTAACCATCCATTACACAGATATTCACCTGGCAGTGCAGCTACTTCATCGTACAAAGTATTATATTTGTCAATCTGTGCAACATAGATTTTTTATCAAAAACGTTGAATGAGTTTTTAATACAAAATAACACTCTATGATGGTTTATAATAATTATAACTTACCTCCAGCTGATATTGGTCTAATTTCGGTTTCACTTCAGGGGGATCACATCCATTCTCATATTTATATTTATCAAATTCTTCAGGGGGAATCACACGTCCATACTTCAAAAAACCAGTAAGCACTTCTTGACGATCTTCCAGCCAAAGTGGAGTATATTTCTCATATTTCTAGAAATCAACGTTAGATATACGATATAATGTTATATTTAATATAAATGTGTCTGTCTCCAAATAAACTAAGAGATGAGATTAAGAGAATGGTAACAAATGAGATGAACTCGTCAAAAAATAAGAAAAGAGAAGAAATTTTGTAAGAGAGCCCACTATGTCTGTCTGACTTACATTACTTATGTAATTGACTTGGACGCAGTGTACACTGAACGTGATCGGCTCCGACCCATGTTTTATGCATACACAAGGAAAGTAATTCTTACCGAAGCATATGACACAACATCATTAACACTATTTTCAACTCGTTTCAAAATTTCATGGTACAAGTCGATCATAGCGTCTTCATTTTCAATATCATCTGTAAGAGCAAGAATGTTGATATAGTAATTACTATAGGTTTCCTAAAGAATATTTCATACTTTGTCAATTTTACCTTCATATGATGCAATAGGTATTATGGGATCTATTCTTGGGAAAAGCGTCGCTTGTAAAAACATATCTTTCATCATCTCCCGAAGAGTATCGTATAATCCACCCTCATCATCCATGTCCAGCGACGGTGAGAAATATATGTCTGCAGATGATATTGAATTAGATTGTACAATAAAAACGCTTTTTTGTCTCTCTCTTAAATAAAAAACAGCGTTAAAATATTGTTTAACTGATACCTGGATCTTTTAATTCTGCTACGATTTCCATGAAAGCTACTCTTGGCCCTTTTTCTAGATCCGTTTGCTTTTCGAATAAATTTAAACTTGCTTGTATAGCCTTCATTATTTGCTTGGATACCTTGGAATAAAAATAATAATCGTAACAGGTAGGAATTAATGTAATCTTCAAAAACTATATGTTTATAAATTTCATAGTGCTTTGCAATATCCCATAAGAGAAATAATAACATAACATATCGAACAAGCTTATAGTAAGTGGTGCATTTAAATTGTAATAAAAATTAGTTATTCACCAGAGAGTCAACATATCGGACGTATGCTGGCCAACGCTCTGCTCTAAATGCCTCTTCTTCCATTTCTCGTCTTTCTTCCTCTATATCAGCAAGTTCTTCAGGATCTAATTCTTCTTCATCTTCAGCTGGAGATTCAACTTCCTCACCTTATTATTTAAAATTGGAAGATTACTTGACTAACATTTATTTAAATACATATTTTTTGCAATAAGATGCCGTTAAAAACACTCCTACTTTTAAATTCCATAATTATATAGGGATGTATTTGACATACCAGCTTCTCTGCGAGCTTGTCTCTCTAGTTTTTCTGCTTCTTTAGTTTCTCTTTTAAGCCGCCTAGCTTCCCTACGTTCAAATTTAATCTGAGCAGCTTCTTGTTTTTCACGTTCACGTTCTTCTCTCGCCAGCTGCCTTTCTTCACGGCGCTGCATGATTTCTGCAAGCTTAGCAGCACGAGCAGTTTTCTCATCTTCATCAAGAGTTGATTCATCCACTTCTTCAAGTTCTTCATCCTCTTCTTCTTCCTGCGGTTACAAATATAGTTAGTATTGGAGATCGAGAATTTATAGACCACTAGCAGATTCAATACAAAATAAACATACTTCTTCATCATCCATAATATTGAAAAATAGTTTGTAGTTTTGTACTAAAATGTCCTGAAACTCCGCATGACTTTGAATGATTTTATTTCGCCTGCAAAAACACATTTCCTTTGAGGAACTTAGAAATGTCTTGGTATATATCGTTATATCTCTAGAAATAATAACACTATAAATGAGAAACAGGAGTAAGAACCTTCGCACAAATCGAGGATGCCTCTCGTTCACAGCCAAGAGCTCCATTTTATCAGGGTTCTCTTTGCGGTTATGCAAAGGTTTGTCTCCCCAGGCGGCAATATTGCTCAGTCCTCTCGTTACATTATTTTGCGCTGTTAATACGCGCTCTTGAAGAGTATTTATTGCAGAGTATACCTCCGCCATCCAATCCGTGACTGTAATATTTTTTAATGCAAGAAATAAGTCGTGCATCATTAAGTTTCATGTAACAATCATCATCATCATCAGCTCATTAAACGTCCGCACCGAGGGGCACGAGCCTACCCGTATAGGATGATTAGGCCATAGTCGTCCACGCGGGCCCAGTGCGGATTGGACGACTTCACGCACAACCTTTGAATTTCTTCGCAGGCGTGCATGAAGGTTTCCTCACGATGTTTTCCTTCACCGTAAGAGCATCGGATAACGTACATATATTTTCGAAAATTCGAAAACACATTGGTACGTGTCGGGATTTGAACCTCAGCCCTCCCGGTAGGAAGGCGACAGTCCACACCATTGAGCCACCGACGCTCCAAATAATACGACAATAACAAATTTTATTTAAGTTGATTATGAGCTAAGACTACACGTACAGTCATCATTCCACGTAAGCTCTTCAACGCCGCGACCAAGTAATGTGTCAATTGCTGAAATTTCCTTTTCAATCAATGCTACTTCGGTCTCGTGGCTTCCCTCGCGAATTGCATTGTACCAAGCTATAGCGCGATTAAGCCGATTCATATCGTACTAAAAATAACACGATAAGTTAAAATATAATTGAGTATAACCAAACCAAAAAAATATTTAATGGACCTATTCTTTTACCTGTAATTTTTCATTTCTAGCGTACAATTCCAGTCCGTCTGGTGGAATACCTTGTTTATCCAGATACTTCATGTAACGGATTTCACGTAACAACATCGCCAACTGTTCGATTAACCAAATGTATTCAAAATTATAGCGTAATTTACAATATATCTAATCATAACTATGTTTATGATGCTTACCTCTGGGCTGAAATTGTTTCGTACAAACGGTGGATCTCTGTAGATAAGATTCTTGGCGAGATGTAACTTACATATACTCGGTACAGTAGCGCACCAAGCTTTAAATTGCCTGTCCTCCAGTAAGTTTAAGTAGCCCATCATCTCATTATGCTTTTGTTTCATATACACTGCATAATCGGTTTCTATAATCCTGCTTAGAAAAAATAATATTATAATTAATGCAACAATAACACCCTATCTAATTTGCTTTTACTTACGGATCTTCAAATAATATAAATTCTTCCATTGGTATCTGCAGACGCCGTCGCAGTTTGTAGATCCACCACAAAGTACCTGCGATTGGAGGTAAATACGGGTCCACCATCGGTCTTTCTGGTCCTTTAGTTAATTTCTATAAATATGAAACCTCATTAATTGCACTCAATTTTATACTACCTAATAAGTTAAGTATAGAATTCTTACAGATGTCTCTTCATCGAATATTTCCTTGACTGCATCCAAATTAGAATGCATGAATCCCAATAACTTACTCAATTTCGGTTTTAATTCATTCTTAATTACGGGCCGGTGAAACAAGTCGCCCATTATTTGGAAGAACTGTAAGAAAATATCTTTCTTTAGAATTGCCAAAAAAATCGTTTAGACCTTTGCTTTTATTGTCAGTAGAGTATTTGTATTTAAGCATTTAATATTCAAGTATTAAGTACTTGTACGGTGATAGAAAAATAAAGACAAAATTACCTTAAAGAAATGCTCTAAATTATGACATTCATCTAATCCCTGTGAAAACAACGATGCAAGTCTCCTGTCAACATCTTGCAATACTTCCATATGTTTAGCGTAGTCCAGCAAGAAACTGTTATCTTCGGGATCAGCTGGATCATAAGTTATGTTACCAAGATGTAAATATTTCAGAGAATAGTCGTCTAAAACCTATAAATAATCGTTTTTTCTTTACAAAAACCAGACTCGTTTGAAATTGTCACCGTTATCCAATAATACCAATCAAAATTTATGTACCTTCATACATTCACTGCTCAGTGTCTTTCCTCTGAGTCCACAAAACTCCACCTTCTCTAATTTCAGTATCTCAACTGTAGCCTCGAGTATTTGTTCAATCATGGTTAACCGCTTCATGTAGATATTGAAACGCATGAAGACTCGGTCAAAGTCAAATGACCAACTTACCGGCAACACACCCGGAGGAAAAAATGTATGTACTTTGTCACGATTCATTTCGTAAGTATCACTATAATTGAATGAAATTAAATTCAGTGGGTGGGATATCAATTACAACTATGTGTTTTAACAAAGTTGATTCTTTTCAATTTTGAAAATAAAACCGACTTACATAAAATGTTTCAAAATTCCTAATGCCTTTCGTAACTTCATTAAATTCTCATCGGCATCGCCTTGAAAAATAGATGACGGATCTATAGAGTTTGTGCACTGCTGAATAACCAGATTGCAAACCTCACGTAGCAAAGCTATAAAATAAATATTAATATAAGCAAGCATTAGTATTAACCCAGATGAAGTCAAACATGCATTCTGCTTATAATACACTTACGTATTAGCTTTTCAACGCTGCAAAAGTATCGGGAGTTTCCCCAGAGTAGACCGATACAATGGAACATTGGCCTAATAAGATATTTTGCATCTGAAAAATCTGTACCCTCAAAGGTCTCGAAATGAAGTTGTAATGGTTTCTGATATACGTAGATATCACGACATTCCACGATAGCTAAAATAAAAATCAATTTATGCTTGTATGGAGATCTCCAAATAGCCTTGTTGTACGGGAAGGCCTGTTTGGTCTGCAGTGGGATATTTTAGGATGGTTGATTGATAATTAATTAGGTATGCTATTAGTTAATATCAAAATAACGACTTATTTGGTGTAATGGTTAAGACGTCGATGCTACTACACCAAGAGTTCTGATTTCGATCCCCGGGCAGACAAACATTTATGTGCGTTAACATGTCTGTATATATTCATCTGGGTGTTTCTATATATAATATGTATGTATTTCCAAAAGAAATGTATATAAATATGGTTATCCTTTGTTTGATGGGTACGAATTACGGGAATTATACAAGTTTCACACTAAAAACATCGTAGATGGCGCTGCGTGAATTTCAGTGGACATTAATTTAATTTACTTTGAAACAGCAAAGATACTTCTATGTAATAGTTTTTAATATTGATCTATTAAATAGAGAATATTCAATATATTGTAAAAGCCTATATTTGATAAAGCATGGTGAAGACTAAAATTACCAGCAACGACATTTGTCAGCATAGTCTTGAAGCAGCTAAGATAGACGCTACGAGTTGATTCTAAGTAGTGCGCCATTCGCTTGACGCGTGGGTCCCGCAACTGAGAGTATATTCCCTCAAGGTTTCGCAGCCTGTGTACGTAGAATTCAATGTCCATAATTGGAAGCGGGAACTTCGTCTTTTTAAATGCTGCAAAAGGGATACAGATTTGTATATTTTCTTTTAATAAAATTGCGACACCTAATAATAGGTATTTATTAAAACAGTATCTACTTACCAATATAAGAATCCTCTTTAAGGAGGTCGTGGACTTGCTGTGCCCATTTTATAACAGCACCTTCGATATTTGTCTTCAGATATAAGTCAACATCTTCACCCTCACTAATGTTAAAAAGAAACAATTAGTATGTGGTTGACTTTGAAAATGTAAACTATAATCCCAATCCAGGAATACCTTTCTCTAAGTCTGGATTCGGCGTGGTAAATGTTTTCCACGCCAGCAGGCATTGGTAGCATCACTTGACTAGACATTTCCCCTTTGAGCTAAACAAAGATTATAATTATAGAACCCACAAAGATATATATACTACAGGATGAAATCAAGTCATCATCATCATTACAACCTAGAAAGTCCACTGCTGAACGAAGGCCTCCCCTAATGATTTCCACACGGACCGATCCCTTGCAGTTGACATCCATCTGCTACCCGCCACCTTAACCAGATCATCAGTCCATCTGGTTGGGGGTCGGCCTACGCTTCGTTTTCCGTTACGCGGACGCCACTCGAGATCCTTTCCGCCCCATCGGCCATCCTTATCTTGCTTATCCTGTGGGCTATGTCGATCACTCTAGTTCTCCTACGGATATCCGTGTTCCGGATCTTATCGCTTAGGGAAACACCTAACATAGCCCTTTCCATAGCACGTTGAGCAACTTTAAGCCTATTTAAGAGGCCCTTAGTAAGCGACCAAGTTTCACTTCCGTATGTCATAACCGGCAACACACACTGGTCAAAGACTTTCGTCTTCAGACACTGAGGTATTTTGGACGAAATGATCTCCCTTAACTTCCCGAACGCTGCCCATCCTAATTGGATTCGACGAGAAACCTTCTGCTCGAAGTTGGACCTACCCATTTGAACTACTTGTTCCAGGTACACACATATTCATCTACAACTTCGAGTTCAGAACTTCCAACTGATATTGGTATGGGCACAACATGGATATTAAACATGACTGTCGTCTTGTCCATGTTCATTTTAAGACCCACCTGTTGCGAAGCTCTGTTAAGGGTATTGAGCATAGTACCTAACTCCTCCATGGATTCTGCCATGATTACTATCGGCAATATCATCGGCAAATCGAAAATGAGTGATGTACTCGCCATTGACGTTGATGCCAAGTCCTTTCCAATCGAGCAGCTTAAACATATCTTCCAACGCAGCTGTGAACAGTTTCGGAGATATAACAAACTTCTCAATACTTCGATATAGCGGTAATCGATATGGCACCGTCGGAGGGCATGAAGCATAGCCCAAGTCTCGATCGAATTGAAGGCTTTCTCATAGTCCACAAACGCCAAGCATAATGGCCGATTATACTCTTCGGTCTTCTGTATAACCTGCCGCAGCGTATGTATGTGGTCTATGGTGCTGAAGCCTTTGCGGAACCCGGCTTGTTCGGGAGGCTGGAAGTCGTCAAACCTACTAGCGAGACGGTTCATGATGACTCTAGAAAACAGCTTGTAAATGTGACTCAATAGCGTGATGGGTCTATAACTTTTCAACAAGGTTTTGTCGCCTTTTTTGAAGAAGAGCACCACCACGCCATTGCTTCATACTTTAGGCGTCATACCATAACGGATTACGGAATTAAAGAGCTTCTAAAGGGTCTTAAGCACGGGCGTGCCACCTGCTTTCAAAAGCTCTGCGGTAATTCCGTCCTCCCCGGGAGCTTTATTGCTCTTGAGCTGTTTCAGAGCCATCCTAATCTCGCACAAGGTGACCTCCGGGATATCCTCAGAAAGGTGTCGGATTAACTTAGCTCTCGGGTCTTCGGCTAAGTTTGAAGCGGGAATCTGTGTAGCGGTATATAACTTGCTGTAGAACTTCTCAAACTCCCTCAAAATCTCTGGTTTGGATGAGACTACATTTCCGCCGTTGGTCTTCAAACTAATCAGCTGGCTTTGCCCAATAGACATGTTCCTCGCAAACACCTTCGAACCTCTGTTCTGTTCTATTGCCTCTTTAATACACTTTGTATTAAAGTGACGAACATCGCGTCGCAAGGAACTGGATATACGTCTATTGAGCTGCCGGTATTGTGACGCATCGTCTGAAGACTGCAGCTTCATCTGTCGTCTTGTCGCCATGAGATCGAGAGTCTGCTGAGATAGTTTATTGGGTCTTAATTTGCGTTGTCCTTTGCAAAACTTAGACCCAACTGATTGCAGAGTTTCCACTAGCCCGCTATTAATTTCGTCCACTGTTACGCAGCTCTCTAGACATTCAAAGCGATTCTGCATTTCGAGTTGAAAGCTTTTGGGGTTATGGATTTGAATCACGTTAGGTTCCGACGTAGACTTCATCAGACGAGACCTTTCCAGTTGAACATTTATATTTAACGTGCCTATCACCATACGGTGATCGCTACCGGTTTTAACCCTGGCGATCACAAAGACATCGTTAAATATATGTCTTCTGGTGGTCATGATGAAGTCAATCTCATTTCGTGTGGAACCATCGATCCCCACTATGTTGTTGATGAGAGACTTATGGACGAGAAACCCTACACCACCCTGGGATAGCTGGTCGCCCTCACGGTAATAGAACATGTTGCCGGATTGCAGTATTGTAGTGTCCTCCCCCTGTCTTCGGACTTCACACAAACCTATTATGTCCCAATGCAACCTGTCCAATAGTTTTCGACAGTCCAATAGTTGGTGCGAAATCGAGTACATTGGCATTTTTTTTAACCTACTCGTGATTTAAGTACACCCCCTATATATGAGGCAAATCTATTGATACAAAAATCAAATATTTTAAAACCTAAAAATCATGTAAAACACTTAGAAATTGATTGATTGATATGTATTTCAATAAAAAATAAGTTTAGAGAAGAATATTTTTCAATTAAATATGGGGTGAGGCAGGTTCGCAGCGCCCGGTGTGGCAGAGGGCGGTGCTGGCACGTTGGGGCCGGTGATGCCCGCGCTAATACTTAGTGTATTATAATATACTCTTTACCCGCGCGCTGAATAAAGAAGTATGTGCTACAATAAATTATGGAACTGCTCAATGCAGTGCTTTAATTTATTTATTTACCATTTATTTTGTAAAACTTTTATGATAACTCCATATGGTATTAGGTAGGTAAAAACATTTCCTAACATAAATTCAATAATAGGTCAAAAGGATGCCAATGATTCAAAATTCACCCTGTAAAAAATTCTTATGTATCCGTTTCCTGACCTGATGCATTAAATTTCTCAACTCATTAATATGACGTTGCATATCGTTGCGAACAATTTTTGGCCATCCACGCTGATTCTCGGGATTGCAAAGCAGTGGTCCAATCACTTCATCCGCCATCAAGCTAATGTCCATTAGGACATTGCCTGACATTTCACCGATAGTCGTTATCTAGAAACAATATTACAGATGATGTTTTAACTTACATCTATATTGTGCTCTTGTCGGCGTTATACTCATTCTGTAGGTCTATCAATATAAAAGCGATATAGAATTTATTAAGCCTAAGCAGTAATTCAATTTTAGATTATACAGAATTTACAAACTTGACGAAAGTTGGCTTGTGTGATTTTTTCATCAGCATTCCTTAAAAAGTAAATCATCTTCCCTCGACTTATGGGCGGGAATGAAGTTGAGCACGTCAGTAAGCCTGCTGTGTTCATACGAAACACGATAATATCGTACTTGGGTAAGTCGAAGAACCTGAATAGTACATGCTGTAACAATATGAAAATATTAAGTGTCTTCGATTCAAGTCACAGGTCAAACTGGCATAAACATTTACGGCACTTATATGTACGTAGTGTATAATCTATACTAATATTATAAAGCTGAAGAGTTTGTTTGTTTGTTTGAACGCGCTAATCTGGGAACTACTGGTTCGATTTAAAAAATATTTCAGTGTTAGATAGCTTATTTGTCGAGGAAGGCGAGCACGCTACGAGCAATAGAAGCGGTCCGCTTCTATTGCTCGTAGCGTGCTAGCGGAGCAGCAATGAAGAATGTTTCAAAATCGGGGGGAAATTTTCATACTTGGAGCTTCCGCTGCGTACGCTGCGTAAACGATTAAAGTTTTGCAAAAGTCATGTATTAAAGTATTTTTCCCCTTTTAAAGGTCTACAAAGAAGTCCGCGACAGCATATGTCCTATCTTTTAAGATTAGCTCCCAATAACATATTTTTTAAACAAATTTTCTAAAATAATGCATCATTTGCGAGGGTGTTTTCATAAATATGATATTAACCCTAATCCAAATAAATACTTTATTTATCACAAGTATTTTTTCTAAATAAAATTGCTCTTTACATCATTCAACTTAAATTAATCCCACCAAAAACATTCTGTAAAAAAGAAAAGTAATGAAATCAAGACAAAGACGTGCCAAGTCTAAGGTTCCTCACTGCGATTACTTCATTATAATGGTTGATGTTGTGTGACTTTTGATTATATATTCAACCAAAAGATTGTTTGATTATATAACTTACTCTTTCGTCTCCAGTGATAAACTTCGTCCATTTTTCTATTTTTTGTTTAAGGCCTTAAGGATATATTCGCTCATGAACTCCAATCGGGTATCGACATCTTCTTTCTACAAATAAAATAAATTAAGAATATTTGAAAAAAAAGTCATACTTTTTATCAAATAATTTCGTGTGGATGTAACCACATAATGTTATGAAATTACGAATACTTACATCACCCATGACTAATATTTTTTTACACCTACAGACAGTATTATAATTAAATTACAGTAGGCTAATATTGATCAAAACAATTCCACTATTTATTTAAGAGCCTACTCATGTTTCGAATTGTACAAGCAAAATTGTTTGCTATTAAACCATTCGTTGCTATGGAGACAATAAATTATAAAATCGATTTATTTAAAACTAGCAACCCTTCGATGCTTCAGCACGGGTGCAATGGTAATATTCGTAATAGGCACGCTCCCGCTTGCCTATTACGAAAAGCCAGTACCGCCGCAAACGCTACGTACCGCAATTTTTAAATTCGTAATATATTCTATTTAAATCATATGCTGTAAGGGCCGAATAGATCTTTATTAAATCGACAATGTATTTAAGCTATTTCCTTGGATGAGGATTAATGCTGTATTGGTTAAAATCGCTTCGAAAATTAGACATCATTAGTAGTAAAAAGAAAATGACAAAAAATGTCACTGTAGAGATAAACATAATACCATCGTGGAGTTTTTTGTAGACCTTTTCAATGTATACAATACTCAGTACATTATTTTGATAAATCTTATAGGGTTCCGTCTGCATTTGCAATTTAGAAGCAAAAGTATGAAATTCTTATCGACATCCCATTCGAAACTTAGAAAAAAAGTGTTTCTTCACTATTCAATGGATGTTATTATACGAGTACATATAAATAAACCTCCCTCTTGAATCATTCAATGAATTTAAAAAACCGCATCAAAATTCGTTGCGTACAAAGATTTAAGCATACATAGTGACAACAAAAGCGATTTTGTTTTATATTATGTAGTGATAGTGATACTCTTTGCTTTGTAACATAAAAGAACTATTTATTTATAAATGGACAGTACACTATCAGACCTTAGCTGGTTTTGACGAATAAACCAAAACGTTTGAAGTATCAACTGTCAATGTCAGAAATTCGCGCCTAAATTTAGCATTGTGAAAATTTTGTTTCTTGCATGTTTGTTGTTTCTTGTTATAATAATTATTGATTACTACTCGTTACCTACGTTTTAGCAGATATCTCTCTGAAACCTATCATATAAAATAATGGAAGGATTTGATGATCCAGGTGTCTTCTTTTCTGATAATTTTGGTGTTGAAGAAAATGAATCTCAGGACCAAATTAACCTCCAAGCCGTGAAGAAAAAATTTAAAGAATTCATTCGGCAATTCCACACGGGAAATTTTGATTATAAATACAGGTAGACTGCCGACAAATAAAATTTATATTTTGTCGCTAATTTGTATCTTATCTTTATTGTGAACTTAATAATGCTTAATGTTTTAGGGATGCTCTTAAGCGTAACTACAACCTTGGTAATTACTGGGTGGAAATTAATATTGAAGACCTTTCTAGCTTTGATGAAGTCTTAGCTGAGAAACTATATAAGAAACCCTCCGAACACTTGCCTATTCTAGAGGAAGCTGCTAAAGATGTAAGAAATATGCTACTTGTTATATACATTCCTTGCATCTTTAAAGAGCAAAATAATGCCAACATTTATTATCTTCACTTGTTAGAACATTTTGCTAACCTTTTGTTCAAACACTATAATTTTACTAATTTTCTTCTCTTGGATAAGACCTAAGTTGTTATTAAATCTGCCATTGTACATCTACAGCTGGCTGATGAGTTAACAGCCCCAAGACCAGAAGGGGAAGAAAAAGTAGAAGACATCCAAGTTTTATTATCATCAGACTCACATGCGGCCAATTTACGGGAACTGAAAGTAAGTTTATTTATTTCATAAATTAGAAGCATCTTTTACATTGTAACTGCCATAAATCAACAAAACAAAAAAAATATTTCAACCAAATAAAATATCACATTCTGAAATAAAATTTTTTAATAATGATAGCAAAACCATATCTCATGTTTATGTTGCACTGGATCTTTACACCAAACTAATTAACCAATAATACAAAATGTTGCAAATCAGAAGGATGTCTAATTTTAGGTTTTTTTTTTTCATTTTCCAGTCAGAGACAGTATCCCGTCTTATCAAAATACCTGGCATAGTTATATCGGCGTCAGCAATCAAAGCCAAAGCAACAAAAATATCCATTCAGTGTAGGTCATGCCGCAATGTCATACCAAACCTTCCTGTTAGACCAGGTCTTGAAGGATATGTCATGCCCAGGAAATGCAACACTGAGTATAGCCACATTCAATGGTTGATTTAATTTAATAAGTTAAATGTACATTTTAAATAATAAGTTTCATATAGAACATTAGCTATTGTAGTGATGGCAGAAGATAAATTGAATTAGAATAAATAGTGTGATCATATATGCCCTAAGGTAACAAGATATGAATACCAAATTTTAGACATAAGAAAAACTCACTGTGCTTACAAAATGAGTGCCCATTATCTCATATACTTTTAACTAATGAAAGATTAGTACTTTATTCATGCCAAGTACAAAGGCTTATTATTTTATTTTTTTCAGAGAACAAGCAGGAAGACCCAAATGTCCTCTAGATCCATACTTCATAATTCCAGACAAATGTAAATGCATTGACTATCAGGTAAGCCAATAATGTTATAAGTGTACAAGACAGTGAGGATGTTTACCTGATGGTAAGTGATACACCTAACCATGACAGAGCGGCATCATAGAAGACCAACAACTGATAGTAGACAGTTCTTATTATCTGTCAATGCCACACTGTGCCCAACTACTGAGACAACAGATTAGTCTTTTAACCTGGTAATTTCACTAAAAGGGGATAATGGCCTTATGTTAACGTCTGTTAATTATGTTTGATTTTTAGGTACTAAAGCTGCAAGAGCGCCTGAAAGCATCCCGCAGGGCGAGATGCCGCGCCACCTCTCCGTTTATTGTGAACGTGTGCTATGCGAGCGCGTGGCTCCGGGCGCCCGCGTCACTGTGCTCGGCATTTACTCCATCAAAAAAATCGCTAAGATTGGGGTATGTTTGACTAAGGATTGTTGTTACAGGGTTCGGTTTCCGCACTTAGTCGAAGTCCATTGTGCGTGAGCCATGGCGGCCTTCTGGTCATTCCACCACCACCTCTCTCAAAAGCAGATAAGTCTTCCCGGTCTCCTCAGGGCATCCGCGACTGTTACTGGTGAGCCGATAGTCTCCCTGCGGATCTGGGCTACGCCTGTGCACCTAAGAAGGCACATGCGCAGCGTTTCCTCTCCTCCATGCACGCTCTGCACAGAGACTGTCTGTGATAACCTATTGTGTAAAAGTGTTTTTTATGCGCAGTGTCCAGTGATGACCCCGTCACCAGTCTGAGGCTATTTCTGTCCATCCGTAGAAGATGTCTAACAGTTTCCTGTCCAGGGATGCATGGCCTCCCTGGATTGCCTGCACCCTGGTGTCGAGTTCCACCACTCCGCTGCTTAGTGTTGTGTGTGGTTTCTTAGCCAGTTCTTAATCTGATTAAATGGGATTGGTAATTATTGGTTCTGGTCCGATGGCTTGGAATTTGAGCCTCTTTCACCAGCTCGTCCGCTGCATCGTACCGCGTGATCCCACTGTGTCCTTTAATCCACTGGTCCTTTAATCCACTGTAGTGTCACCTTATTCCTGCTTCTCACCGAAATGCGTTCTAGGGCATTATGGCATTCTAGATCAATTTGGAAGTAAGAGACTTTTCTTTAGTGATTGGAGTACGGAGGCGCTGTCGGAGAGTATCCGTATGTACGAATCTTGACTCCTCTAGCTCTACGGCTTGTCTAGTAATATACCTACACATTCCGCCTGATATACATTGCTGTGCATACCAAGGGGTCTGGTTATCTTTATATTGAGTTCATCGGAGAAAAACTCCGACACCTGTACCGTTGTTTGTTTTTGATCCATCTGTGTAAACTCTTAGTTCGTTTATACCCGAGTGTCATGTCCTTCTGGTATAAGTTAATATTTATTTATAGTATAAGTATAAGCTATGTTGTAGTGCTTTTGAAAGCAGTGTGTTTTTAGGTTCTGTTGACTAAGGATGTAACATGCAGATTTTATTACTTTTTAGCATAGGAGACGTGAAAAACATATATTTATGAAAAATATACAGTTGTTAAGTATACTGAAAAATTGCTAATATTGCAACTAGGCCAAATCGAAGCCATAGATTCACTATCAGTAGGAAAAACATCTCCCGATTTGAGACATCCTTCTTTGTTGTTTCCGCTCCTATTATTCTTAGCGATGATATATAGCCTTCCTCCATAAATAAGCTATCTAACCTGCGGCCACTAACCTGCGGCCAACAGCGATAAGTCAATCCAAAAAAAAGCGTGAAGTCGGCCAGTCAGCGCTGAGCTCGCGTGAACGACTAAGGCTATACACTTGTTAGGGTAGGCTCGTGCCTCCTGACATATAATGAACTGACGATGAGTAGACTTTGTGGTAGTAGATTGACATATCGCTGTAACTTATTTTATTTTTACTAGAGAGAAAACCGAGACAAAGGCTCAGTGGGGGTTCGCTCATCGTATCTTCGTGCCGTGGGCCTGACAGCGGAAGAAGGCATTACTGGGGGTCTGCGTCCTTTCACCGCCGAAGAAGAGGAACAATTTAGACGATTAGCTGCCTCCCCAGACATATACGAACGATTGGCTAAGTCGATTGCGCCAAGTGTGTTTGGAGCTGTCGATATGAAGAAAGCTATTGCTTGCTTGCTGTTTGGAGGTAATATTAAAAAATTAAAGGCAAATAAATCATGCTTAATTCTGGCATAATCTCTATTTTGAGTACCAGTAGCCACCTAAAATAATAAGGGTAAGTTGACTGGTAAAACATTACATTGCATTACAAGGGCAAGAAGGCGTATTCAACCAACTCATTATGTAACTTTTTCATTTCAATAATAAACTAGGTAATTACGAACTTCTACATCAACCCTTTTCGTTTATGTTTTACAAGAAATATCAGAAATGTAATGTTAAAAAATGTTGCTTTGCGTAATACTTGAACGCTCCCTTATAGGCTGATAATGAACATTCCAATACCCATGAAAAGAAAAGAATTCCTAATTCTTTACTCTAGCAGAAAAAACTATACAAATTTTTTTTTTCTTAATGTCTATCTTCAACAGGCTCACGTAAACGTTTACCCGATGGCTTGACAAGACGTGGTGACATCAACATCTTGCTATTGGGAGACCCGGGTACAGCCAAATCACAACTCCTGAAGTTTGTGGATAAAGGTCTCCCCAATCGGTGGTGTACACATCAGGCAAGGGTCTAGTGCTGCTGGTCTAACTGCGTCCGTTATCCGAGATCCGGGAACCGTAGTAAAGAGAAAATAAGTAAGGAGAACTCCTCTAATCTATTACATATAAATAATAAAAGTTGGATTGGACACCCCAGATAGCCAGCAGAAGAAGTGTAGGCAGACCACCCGCCTGATGGTCCGATGATGTCAGGGAGATCCTGGGCCCAGTTCAGAGAAGGGTGACGGGCAACCGTTCCCAGTGGAGGAAAGTTGGAGAGGCGTATGCCCAACGGTGGGCGAACACACGCTGAGAAAGAAGAAGAAAATTGTAGTGTCTATTTAACATCGAAATAAGCATTTTTCTGCAGGCATATGAATTATATACGGTACAGATGTCAAAATAACCATTCTTAAAATCCGTTTGTTCCGGGTAATCCATGAAACGGCTGGATGAATTTGGACAGTACTTTTTTTAGCAGGTAGTTGATGTAATAAGGAATAACATAGGCTACTCTTCTAGAGCGTCGGTGGCTCAATGGTGTGGACTGTCGCCTTCCTACCGGGAGGGCTGAGGTTCAAATCCCGACACGTACCAATGTATTTTCGAATTTTCGAAAAATATATGTACGTTATCCGACGCTCTTACGGTGAAGGAAACATCGTGAGGAAACCTTCATGCACGCTGCGAAGAGATTCGAAGGTTGTGTGTGAAGTCGTCCAATCTGCACTGGGCCCGTGGGACGACTAAGGCCTAATCACCCTATACGGGTAGGCTCGTGCCCTCGGTGGGGACGTTTAATGAACTAATGATGATAGGCTACTCTTATATTAGAAATTACTTTTTATTAAAAAATATATAGCAATATTTAATCGCGCGATGTGTGAGCATCGCGTTTTAGGTTATGTTTTACTACAGGAGAGTATCTTATTTCGTGGGTAATAGGTAGTTGTGAATATTTTACAAATAAAAGTTTAATTTGTTTAAAAACATGCTATATTTACAACCATTGGATTAAACAAATATCCTCAGATGTTGACACAGTGTCATTCTACCATGTGTACTGTTTACAGCGTAACTTTGTAATGGAAGGCGGTGCGATGGTATTGGCGGACGGCGGCGTAGTTTGCATCGACGAGTTCGACAAGATGCGTGAAGACGACCGCGTCGCCATACACGAGGCTATGGAGCAGCAGACTATCTCTATTGCTAAGGTACGTTATTTATTATATTAGTTACATAAAATAGCTTTTTAAATGTTCCTTTTGTTACTGCAATCATGATAATATAAAAACAGATTAAAATCTGTGGAAAAGTATAAGTGTGAATATAAGTCAAATACTATTATCACAACAAGTTTCACTGATATGTCTTTTACGTACGTGAAGCAGTGCGTCTTTGGAATGCGTTACCTAATGACATAAAACGTGCTCAGTCCATTGAAAAGTTTAAAAATATGGTATATAAACTATTTTTTTCCATTTCTTAATGTGTTATATGTGTCTATTTATGTATGTTTGTGTGTATGTATGGTTTTGAATATATATATATATATATATATATTCAAAACCATTTGTATAATATATAAGTTATATTTACTGATGCAAGTATTTTTGTCCACATATGTAAATACATTTTTATATCTTTCCTGATTATAATATATAAATTGATACATAAAAGTTATTGTTTAGTATGTTTATAATTTGCATTCATTACGTACAGCACTTGTCTGCCCCAATCCCTATGTATTTGATTTCTCCATCCTAAAGTTGCCTGGTAGAAATTGCCATGTGCAATAAGGCCGCCCATTGTACTCTCTTTTTCTTTTCTTTTTGGTTTGTTTTTTTGTGAATTTCAGTGTACAATAAAGAATTAAATAAATATATATTATATTTTTATAAATTAAGTAACCATTAAAGACATGCAAATTCATGATATCAACAGCAAATTGTAGTATCCAAAAATTTAACTAATGCGAGACATGCTTTAATCCAAAACAAAGCTATATTATAACTTATGAAATAGGTAAATAAAACTAAATACGAGTACGATCTCAGGAAAAAAACATACTATTAATTATTATTATTATTGTTCGTTTGTCAGGCCGGTATTACAACAACCCTGAACTCTCGGTGCTCCGTGCTAGCAGCCGCTAACTCGGTGTTCGGCCGCTGGGATGACACGAAAGCGGACGACAACATCGACTTCATGCCAACCATACTTTCACGATTTGACATGATCTTCATTGTCAAAGATGAGCACGACCAGAACAGGGATATTGTAAGTTATGTTTTTATTAATTTTTATTTCATTTCATGTGTACCAACAATGCCAGAAATTAATGAAACGATGAAAGAGCTATTGCGCGAGTCCGCTGCCAACCTAAAAAAAAGTTGAGAGAAAAGGAAATATGGGAAGGGATTGAAGGCAGTTTTGGCCCCCGTTAACCTCACTTACTCAACGAACAAAGCTGCGCGCATTGTTTCACGCTGGTTTTTAGTATGGCCGTGGAATAATAATAAATAATTCAATATGAGGTTTATGTTATGATTACATCTTTATTTGATAGAACACGATAATAAATTGTTTAATTTGTTTTTTTTTTAAACATCCACTGACATTCACACAGCGCCATCTAGCCCCAAGTTAAGCGTGAAGTCTATATAATGGGTGCTAAACAATGGATAAACATACTTATATACAAATATCCACTGACATTCGCAAAGCGACATCTAGCCCCAAGTTAAGCGTGAAATCTGTATTATAGTTACTAAATAACGGATAAACATACTTTACATATTCGTTTGTAAATACATACATATTATACAAAAAAAACACCCAGACCATTACAAACATGCACACAAATGTTTGTACTGCCCGAGGATCGTATGTATGTATTTACAAAAAAAACAAATATATAAGTATGTTTACCCATTGTTTAGTACCCATATTACAGGCTTCACGCTAACTTAAATAACTTGGGGCAAGATGGCGCTGTGTGAATCACAGTGGATATTTATAATTATGTCGTCGATATTATTTAAATCGTATCATATACGCGATCAGACGCTGGCGAAGCACATAATGTCAGTGCACATGGGCGGGCAAGGTTCCGAGCGCGAGAGTGTCGAGGGCGAGCTGCCTCTGGGCGTGGTGCGGCGGTACGCGGCGTACTGCCGGCGGCGGTGCGGGCCGCGCCTCGCCGCCGCCGCCGCCGACCGACTGCGCGCGCGGTACGTGCTCATGCGGCGGGGACACAGCGCGCACGAGCGAGGCGCCGACAAACGGCTCTCTATACCCATCACGGTCAGGTACGCCACTACTCACTCACACATACACATCACGGTCAGCTACGCCACTACTCACTCACACATACACATCACGGTCAGGTACGCCACTACTCACTCACACATACACATCACGGTCAGGTACGCCACTACTCACTCACACATACACATCACGGTCAGGTACGCCACTACTCACTCACACATACACATCACGGTCAGGTACGCCACTACTCACTCACACATACACATCACGGTCAGGTACGTGACTACTCACTCACACATACCCATCGTAGAAGGGTATTATAGCCATCACCGACCGATACACGCCATAGTCCGCGATGACGAGTTCTCTCTCAGTCTCAGTGCTCCGGCGGTACGCGGCGTACTGCTGACTGCGCGCGCGCTTCGTGCTTACCCACTTACATGACTCCCAAACTAGTACGCACACTACCCACTTAGCCACTAAACCATAGCCATCACCATCCACAAGGGTATAACTGATATTGTTGAGGCATATTCCTCCAATGTGGCAACCGACATGGATATAGCCATCACCGATACAAGCCCTAGCCATCACAGTCTGCGAGGGAGAGTTCCTCTCGAAGTGATCCATCGTTACGCAGTGTAATGTCGCCTACCGCCTGAGTGCGCAATATGTGCTCATGCGGCGGGGAAACAAAGTGCACGAGCGCGGCGCCGACAAACGACTGTCTATACCCATCACGGTCAGGTACGCGACTACACACTCACACATACACATCACGGTCAGGTACGAGACTACTCACTCACACATACCATCACGGTCAGGTACGTGACTCCTACTCACACATACCATCACGGTCAGGTACGTCACTACCCACACAGTGGTGTGCACCTCTGTATGATTGATATGATTATAAGTAAACTATGCAAAGTGTGTCACACTAATCGCATAAACAATAATTAACATTTTTACAAAATTGAGTACTGTTGACAGCAGATCACCTATGGTTTCAAATCTGTTGAGGAAAATGGGCGAAAAAGTGGGAATCATTTAGTATGTTGGCGATTTTCCGGGTTGTCTGGACGCACAGGATATGCACTTTTTATTTGCCCTAGCCACTGACACATACTGGTACGCGCCCTAGCCACTGACACATACCGGTACGCGCCCTAGCCACTGACGCATACCGATACGCGCCCTAGCCACTGACACATACTAGTACGCGCCCTAGCCACTGACACATACTAGTACGCGCCCTAGCCACTGAAAGAGTGGAAAATTTATTGTGTCACTAACTTATTTCAGACAATTAGAAGCTATTGTGCGGATATCGGAGTCGCTCGCTAAAATGCAGTTGCAACCGTTCGCGACCGAGGAGCATGTGAGCGAGGCACTGCGTTTATTCCAAGTGTCCACACTCGACGCAGCAATGACTGGAAGCCTCGCTGGTAAAATTATATTTTGTTTATTTATTATATTATTATTATTCTTGTAGTCTGACTCTTTTTAAAGTTAAGTCTTCGTTTGACAGCGATTAATATTTAAATTAATCACAGTGGAATATTACTTACCTAGAAAACATATTTTCTCAGATGACATGCCATAACGTTTTTTTCCTGTTGGTTAGTTACAACAATCGCTTTAATGTTTTTTTTAATTCAGTTAATAGTGTTTTGATAAGAAACAACTAAATAACACAATTATGCCCCTACCTGAGGTGTCATGGTCTAAAGGTAAACAATACTAAAAAAACTAAATTAT
The DNA here is from genome assembly GCA_019425675.1 of Leucinodes orbonalis. Classification (NCBI taxonomy): domain Eukaryota; kingdom Metazoa; phylum Arthropoda; class Insecta; order Lepidoptera; family Crambidae; genus Leucinodes; species Leucinodes orbonalis. The sequence goes on from PQWD01001297.1 coordinate 136,373, forward strand.
CTTAGGAGCGGAAGGTTTCACATCGGAAGAAGACCACGAGATGCTGTCTCGTATCGAAAAACAATTGAAGCGCAGGTTCGCAGTGGGCTCCCAAGTATCAGAACAGACAATAATCCAGGACTTTTTACGGCAGAAGTACCCTGAGCGTGCCATTCAAAAGGTCATTTACACTATGATCCGGCGTGGAGAATTGCAACACAGGCTGCAGAGGAAAATGCTTTACAGACTATCATAATTTGCCAATGTATGATAATGATGATTCAATCGAAATCAATACCGCCTTTAAAGTAGGATACTAATGTTATGTTCATTACATTTTAAATTACACCAATCATATGTTTGACATAACAATCAAATGTCAATTGTACAATGTGTTTTCATGTTTCGTAATAAAAATGTTTTATTTACTTAATAAAAACAATTCATTTTTAATTCATTTATTAAATTTAAATAAATAATGCAGAAAAGATTGCTAAGCGTAATTAAACTATTAATCAGTTACACTGAATCATTGAGTATTAAAGCCAAGTCTTGATTAGATTGCGTTTATAACCACAGCACTGTTTTTGTTTGTTTGCCTTCCCAATAACTGTTTGAAGCGGTGTTCACTCGTAAATGATATTATTCTTTAGAAACTTCAGTAATGGGAACTTTAAATGGATACTCAGGATGCTTTTCTACGCCTTTCCAGAATAGAAAATTGAAAATACGGCCCTCGTCGCCTTTATCTAACTCGGTAAGCCTTTTTATTTCTGCTGGCGTCATTTCAAAATCGTATATTTCCATATTTTCCTGGAAATTAATCATAAAATGTAGGTATTGTTGGATATTGAACTCGAAGTAGGCATATAAGATAAAAAGCAATTATACCTTTAGTCGTTTTTCACTGGTGCTTTTAGGTATAACAACTATTTGCTGATACACCAAAAAGTGCAATAGTATTTGCGCAGGTGTTTTCCCATGGAGCTGTGCAATCTGCAGCACATCCGGATGTCCTAGTAAGTCGGGGAAAGCATCGGGGCTGGAAACCAACATAAATTGAGATTAGAATTTACGTTGGTACCAGGAAAAGAAAACCTGTATTATAAATTACAGGCAAACAAAGGCTAAATTTGAAAGGTAACACAGTATATCTAGCGCAAAATGCGGTAGACCCTACCCAGCTGTGAACTCCGATAGATTTCAGGCATGCTACATATTTACCATTACCATAAAAAAATATATTTTTAGCTGAGAATATATACAGTTCAAAATGCATATTGCCATAATGAAGAATGCTTGCAATAAAATGATACAGCTTTAACATTTACGTTGATATCCCAATGAAGTTAATAGCAAGTCCGCCTTATTATAACAACAATATCTATCACGGAAATAAAAAATCATGTTCCCTCACATACAAGGTCGACTACGTACTTATCCAGGACCGATTTAAACTTGTTGCCGCCCTGGGCACTAGCCCCCATTGGCCCCAGTGTAAATCCGCCACTGGCTGTGAACATACCTATACTTGTACTTGTTAACGAAATGGTCCTTGGCGCCGGGGCTGCCCAGCGGGGCGTATGCGGTTATCACAATGTTGTTGTCAGCACAAAACTGGCGCAAATTGCGCTGCTGGAAGTTGGCATGGAGCTCTACTTGCAGCACTTGGGGCTTGAAAGTAGCCGCGTCTATGATCTTACTGATCTGACCTTCATTGAAGTTTGACAATCCCAAATTTCGCGCTAAACCGTTTTTCTGACATTCCTCCATTTTCTACAAAAAAATATGCTTGTAATAGCTTAAATACGAGTACCTTTGTGTATTATAGAATGGCATGTAAGGTTTTCAGCCCTTTCCTGATGCATCCAAAAAACAAAAATGGCGGAGTAACGGTAACTATTCAAAATCCAAAGGCGCGACTGATAAGCCGTGACTGTGGGGTAAAAAGCATTATATTATACGGCGATTTTTTATATTGTCTTTGTGTCTCTTTAAAATACTGTCAGTTAATGCCTGCTATTGTTATTTGATTTCAAAGATGCAAGTAAATTAAGTTTCAGTGCCATTTTAAATAGATATTTGTTATAAATTTAATAACAAAAGAACCTTATCTTACCTTCCAAGTAGTAATATGGTTAGTTTCCATATCTAAATCGTATTCACCATTCTCTTTGACAATAGGCGTGAGAGTCTCTGGGTCGCAATGAAACCCGAAAGGCACGTGAATTAAATAGAGGTCTACATATTCCATTTGCAAGCGGCACAGCTGCAGGTCGAGGAATTTCAGAACATCAGAGGCTCGATTCCCAACATGCGGCAACTAAAAACAGGTTTTAACTATCAACTTAAATACGTTAATTGCTTTCTAACTGCTGATGTAGGGCATGGAAGTAACGAAACACACAAGCAAAAAAAGCATTACATTGTTCAGAATAAAATAAAATACCTTGGTTGTTATAAACAATTCTTTTCGGGTGCCTTTTCCGTCGTCTATCCATTTTTTTATGGCGTTCCCGATCGCCTCCTCGTTGTTATAGTTAAATGCTGTATCAATATGCCTGTACCCAAGGCTCAAGGCTTTGTATACTGTAGTTTCTATTACTTCGGGTGGCGCCTAAGAACACAAATATTTTTAAAACGAAATAACCTTTAATGTATGGTGAAACACCGAAATTACATTATAATCGGATCATGACCATAAAACAAACCTGCCAAGTTCCGAGCCCAAGTGTGGGCATTATATCACCGGTTTGCGAAAGCTTTACGTACTTCATATTTCTTAAATTCTTATGATAATATCGCAATGTAGCCCGGAAAATATGCCGCACCGGAATACTACTGTTCATAAATGTTGACTGATGCAAAACGAAGGGCACATGAAATCTTGGCAAGTAGCCAAAGAAGTTTAACAATTGCCAAGATATTTCCTAGCTAACAGTCAATATTGTACAATTATAAAACTTGTACACGATTTTCGTTCAAACTTGCTACTTCAATATTATTGATTTTTCCGTGACGTAATTCTAATGTTTTAAATTTCGCGGGCGTTCCCATTCGTTCACAAATATTAAAATAAGTTGTTAAATAAGATCCAAAATACATTTCAGTAAGAAATACAATAAAAATACAACATATGACATTCGTGCAATTGAGTATTTTAAAGAAATTTGTCAAAAATATCCTGATATATTCTTTCCATTGAGATAAATATTAAAATTTAAATCTTATTGATTCTTTCACAAGTTTCAGAACGCAGTTTGAAACATCAAAGCAAAATTAAAAAATTGACACATTGTTTTCTTACACAACATTCTCGTTTCTCGTCATTTATTAATGGTAAAACCACAGAAATGACTAAAGCATAGAATCCGGGCTAAAATAGCGATTAAAAACGTATACCTGATGCCTCACGTCTCACTCCTTACACGATTTTGCGTAGGCGAAAATGAGACCGCAAACTGAACATAGTTCTCATAATTAGCAGGTCGTCACATCTGTCAGTGGACTCAATACATGTTATGTCATTGGACTTATTTAGCATACGACTAAATTCAAAATCACATTTTGTCGTGCGTTCTTAAAGATTGTTAAAAGCAGTTTGACACCTTGCTCACATGGCCGGATTATAGTACTGTCAGTGGTTTGGCGGCTCCTGATTATAAGAAAATTATTTTCTGTTTAATTTGCGCTCAGATAGTGATTTATCTTTATGTGTGCTCGTTCCTTATGAAGTGTTTTAGGTCATAAAAACATGTCTTGTGTAATTGACGGCTGTTATTCACATTCGGAAGGAAAAAAAGCTGTGGTTAAAGATTCACTTCATTCGTGAGTTTTTGATTAATTTTATATCAAATAAATCAGAAAATGTGTGTAAACTATAATATAAATGTTTCTTACTTATAGTTTACTTTTCAAATAAAAGCCAAATTTTGTCTACTTTTTCTCAAAAAATCCTAATTGAAATTTCTAGGTAAACATTTCAACTAGTGATGTGGCTTTTACATGTCGATATTTTAGTTAGGCTTTCCGGCGAAGCAACATCAGCAGATATATTAAGGTTTATTATAATATTACAGTTTCCCAAAGGATGAAAAGATGAAACAAGAGTGGATGAGACGAGTCGGGAGACCCGACATATCAATAATCTCATACAAAATATATGGACACGTTCCTTTTTTCTTCATAAACTGTGAACCACTTTCTTTCTCGTATTAATGACTAGCGACCTGCCCATGCTTCGCACGGGTGCAATGGTAATATTGCATATTATATAGATACGCTCCCACCTGCCCGGTCGGCCGGTACCGACGCAAACGCTACGTACCTCAATTTTTTGAACTATTTTCTAAAAAAAATATTCATTGAAATCGTATGCTGTAGACCTTTTCAATGTGTACAATATTTGGTACATTATTTTGATAAATCTTGTAGGGTTTAGCCTGCGTTTGCAATGTAAACGGAAAAAATGAAATTATTTACGATATCACATTAGAAATCTCAAAGATAACTGTATATCTCCACTATTTTATGGATCGTATTATTAGTAGTTAGTATTTATGGTTCCTAGGTTTTTTTCTCCTAAATGACAACAATTGAATGGAGGATCAATACCCTAATACAATTCTTCTTGATCATGTCGATGCTCCACATCTGTCTTATTTTAATTGGTGTCCTAAAATGTTGAGGTTATTTTTCAGGCAAACATCTATCATCATGCGACCTTATCATCGAATGAGACTGCGGCAAATTTGGATAATTTTACTATAAAGATCCAATTTCACATTAATTTTGATACTTAAAAATAAATATTGGTAATCGGTATTTTCAAAAAAAAATTTTAAAAATAATCGATATTTTGATGAATCGATTATTCTGCTTATGTCGATGTCATTGTCAATAATGTCTAATGTCAACGAAAACAGATGTCAGATACTTGAATGCTTATAAGTCCCGCCATTTACTTTATTGTTATTTAATTTTGTTTGCCTCACATATTTTCAATAATTTTGTTTAGCCAAAGCAAGATAATCTTTAAGTACATATCAGAGATTTTATATCAAATTTGTTGTATTATATCATAACTCATAAGACACAATAATGGGAGTGAGTAAACAAACTTATATTTTTACTAAAACCTCGTATTTGATATTATTTTATAAATGTTTATTATTTAAGCTTTCTATCAATACCTTTATAGTCAAAAATTGCTATTTTTCATATATAGCTATCACAAAAATCTGCTTGTTGACCTACTTGACTTAACCTCGCAGTGTACTTTTCGATGATTTCAGAAGAAAACAATTGCCTCTTTAAATAAAAGCAAAGAGAAAAGGCAAAATCGTAAACTTGAACAACGTCGCATTGCTGATGCTATGTCTTTTGTTACATCAGCCAATAAACTCACTGACTTGGCATCATTGTGTAAGGAGTTATTAGTTTATAGAAATGAAGATCTTGAAGTAGACATGTTTATCCAAAAAGTCACACAACTAGACAAAAACGTTCTAGATTGGGCTATCGACCTAACAGAGAGAAATATGAAAAGACTGTAAGTATTTTGTTCCTCATAGTTTATTTGTTAGTAGAATCAAACACAATAGTTCACATTACTTTTAAGATATGAAACATGTGCCTGGGGGTTGGAACAAAGACCGCAAAGTAGAAGAGATGACTGATGACAGTGCTTGGTACCTCATTGCCAAATCAAAGAGTGGCACCTTCTTAGCCTTCTCACACTTCAGATTTGACCTGGACTTCGGTGACCCAGTATTATATTGGTAAGATACTATGTTATGTACATTATAATCACAGCCACATAATATTATATATATCCACTCAAACACAGCATGCGCATAGACAAATTATTGTGTGTTGTGAGTTTCCACCTGTATTTGCATGAATGAACACTATAATAAAACACAAATACAGGAAAATGAAAGTAGAAACCAACATATTTTGTCAACATTAGAGTGGAAGTAAGTGGATAGGTGATTCCATGTTTAGCATTTGGATGTTATTCAGAAAAGGTAAGCAGGACCCATAAATGAATGTAAGATAAAAAAATGGACACATGCATTTGGCACCCTATATCATTCTGTTAGTTTTACTTTTTTACAATTTTGAGAGTTTTTGTGATAAAAATAATCACTGGAATAAATAAGCAAATAAAAAGTTGCTCTGAGTCGCCTAAAATTTTTAAATGTTCCCTTCATTTCTCTGGTTTCCCTTCATCAAACCCTGTCTTCCTTATCATTGGACCACTTCTGAAGTATCCTCTTTCCAACAAAAAAGAATCATATTATCAAAAGATATTTAATTTTACTATTCTCACTTAATTAAGATACTTCTCAATGATTATCATCATTAAATACATTAAGTCCAAACAAAAAGTACTACATTTTGGGACTGCAATGCCAACCTATAAAATGGGAGGAGGAAAAAAATATTAGGGGGAAGGTAATTTTGGGCCTACAACCCATCTGGAAGGATTTTATGAGGATTTCATGGGTTCCTGCAGTATTGACTGCTAGTAGGTTAACTTTATCATCAAGAAACTCAACATTTTCATAAAACATTTTACTGTCATAAATTACTAAAATAATCTTATTCTATGTATTTACAGCTACTTAATTAATTAAAACTTAATATTCACACTAATACATATATTTAAAGGCTAATGGTGGGACATCAGTTAGTTTGTCTTAGCTTTGTACCTCCATAGAAGACACAGGAACACACTAAAGTTTCTAAAAAGCCTTTGTTCAAAAACTAGTTTTTCTTTCGGCCACCATTTTATACATCTTGTACAGAGATATCTGAATAGTTTATGAAGTATGTATGCAGTCATCATGATCATGATAATGCTGAGTACTGCCACATCTAATAATAAATACTGTGTGAGACTCAGATCCAATGCTGGCGACCTCAAATGAGGGGCACCTTTATGTCTCAAAACATACTCAATCCAGTAAACTCCTGTGTCTAGGGCTGACATTGGTCTATCTAAGAACACATCTCGTAATTTTAGCATCTTCTCTTTGTAACTGTAACAAGGAAAGTTATATTAAATTTTTAAAAATATATCAAATATAGTATTTACCAAAATGAGCAAGCACCAGTTTATATAATTATATAATGATAATACTAATTGAATTATTCTTTAACAAAAAGATCATTAACATGCACAAAGCCATATTTTCTTATACGGCTTGGCCTTGGAATTTCTTAGTATGAGAAGTTTTGTACCTGGTGTTTGTGAGCAACTCGTGAATGGCCATGTGCCACCTCTGTTTAGTTGTCTCCTGTAGCGTGATTGTCTTGGCCACGCCTCGGTCGGCCATAGCGCGCGCGTTCAGAGCTTGATCCGCGTACAAGGGCACCGTCAACATCGGCACACCGCATGCCACCGCCTCCTGTGTACCTAGTAGGCCTCCGTGAGATAAACAGCTTCACATTGGGTGACCTGTAAAGGGTTTTTTAGTAATCAATCGTGTAATTACCGGGTATAAGAGACCTAACATCTGGTGTCTAGGCTGACGGGCGCAATGTGGCATTGACGGAGAATTATAACTGTTTACATGGTCAGGCGTATCACTTATAATCAGGTGAGCGTCCTGACCGTCCTGTACACATGGTATCATTAAAAAAAACCGTGCTTAGAATGGCACTAGTACACTGTTGCCGAACTATCGATACTTGACCTTGAAAATCCTCTGTAATATCTATATTGTCAATACCATTATTTTTGCAATACATATTTAGCGGCAATGGTATCATCACTAGGTATTACATACATAGGTTATTAGATATTATCGATAGAATTTCTGAGTGCCGATAGTTTTGCGCTTACGGGGCTCTATAGCCATATCGATACGAATGTTTTTCCCAACTATCGAAAGTATCGAGCGACAACACTAAATTACACATTAAGCCATCGGTCCCAGCTACAATCTTATAATCCGCATCGGGCCCGCTTTGTGGGTTAGGGTTAGGCTTCTCATAGCTATGCTGTGCGAGCAAACCTGTGCCCTAAAGTGGAATGTTATAGGCCGATGACAGTAGAAATTATCAATAGAAGTTGGGATAAGGTAGAGTTGCACCAAAATATTTATATGTAAATTGATGGTCAATCCCCTGCGATAAACATATAAAAATTATAAATAAATAATCATATAATTTTCAAATATATATTTTTGATTCAATAAGTTACGGGATCTTTTCGGATTATTCAAATTTCATATTAGCATGCCCACTTTATTCTTTCGCTCCAAAAAATAGCGTAGGTGCCTACATAAATAATTCTACCTAATTTCGACATCTAGCAATCAAGCAGACAGTCCGTTAAGTGAATATAGATCACACAGTGCAGTTGCTTGTTTTTTTTAATAATATTTATATAATAAACGAGGAAGTAGTTAGTCTGAGAACTTTACGATAGGATATTTTACTTACACAATGTAGCATACTGCGGTATCCAATCCAGTGTATAGACATTGTCGGGCACTGTCAGATTGGCGGCTAGCCGTCTCCGGTTCATCTTGACCAGCACAGCCTGGCCGAGCCCCGATATAGCTTCGAAAATCTGCGCCAACTTGTCGCTCGGTATCGTTTCTATCCGGGACATCGATCCAAAACTCCAATAGATTACACCCTCGTTGGATACGTCCAAAAGCTCCTTTAACTCCTGAAATTTAAACAAATTCGTGTCATTTAATATTGTTCATTGATGGCCGTATTATTGTCAAGCCCTGCATATTTATAGCCAAGTTTGTTTTTTCATAGTCATTATAAAGTAATTAATGAGCTACTATCAAGTAAATGAGAAGCCTTTTTAATCAACAGTATTCATTATAGAAGTAGGTCGTCGATTGTTTAATTGGACTCAAGCGCAAGAGGAACTTAACCAACATGCGAGTATTGTAGGTATTTTGGCAATAACAATGTGATTCATTTGACACTATCAGACTCAAGGGTCTAAGGTCGTAAATCGATTTGATAATCGGACGGATCCCTTGATTCAATATAGGTTAATAGCCTAATGAACATCGTTTGTACTACTACCGCAATATCTGAATGAATAGATCTAGAACATTGCATTGTGAATTCACTAATGTTTGAAACTTTAAAACAACAACAAAAAGGCTAAAACCTTAGCCTTTCTGACGATCCCTATGGGCTTTGGCGTTTATTTCATTATAAAAATAACATTGGTGTTTAATAAAAAATAATTCTAGAACGTTGAAATTTTGGAATTAAAGATTTCATGGAGGACTGTTTGTTTGTGTTAATAAATACCTATAATATATTTCACACACACACATATGCACCTAGTTTATCTAAGTCGATATATATATTTATACATAATTTTGAAACTGTCCCTGCTCATAGATTATGCTAAAGTAAACAGGAAAATTTAACTGAATCGTAATGTCATGGAAGATATGTAATTTCTGAAAGGATTATGTATATCGTATGATATGATGTTATTGGTAAATAGAGTTTTTAGTAATATTGTCATATATGGGCATAACTGGGCTTAATTAACCTAGTTTGAAGTACAGTAGGTGCATTTAGAATGTTGGTTTAAGATGTTTTTTAAAATGTGTAGGAAAATAAAAGTATCTTACCCTTGATAGTCTTTGGGACTGATCTAAATGTAGACCTCCTACCTCAACCAGCGCTGGAACTATGGGTCGCACTTCGTTTATTGTGAAGTGACTATTTGATAGAACTAAACTGTAATTTTGCGCCAAAACCTCTAATTTTGTCCCGGAACTAAATAGGCGATCAGCTATAATCTGAAATTAATTTATTAGTTTACTTGATCATTTTTCGTAAGAGCTTAAAAGTTATATCTAAATTCTTGGTGTTGACATATCGTGCGTAGTCCAGTTTCGTAGCAATTTGGAGGGTAAGGCAAAATTAGCCTCTAAGTAGCTTGGCGTGCTCAATAAATCGAGACAGTATTTCACAATGGAGGTGTTATAAAGCCTGCGCCTTATTAAAAGTTACAAGCGACTGATTTTGTCTCCTCTGTTGATATACAACAGCAGCTAATATTAACATCTCATCTCACGCGCGTAAACGTCGGCGACCACGGGACATGGTAGACGATCCAGGCGACCCTATCACGGTCGCCACCGCATCGGCGGTCGAAATAGCCAAAACATTAAAACACTCAACAAACCGACAACCGAGGTTCAGCCCCCGCGTCATGGAGCCATCGTGGCTATTCCCCGTAGGTTCGCTCAGTCCCTATTCGCGTAACCGGCGTGTGCGTAATTATACTAGTATATTGTTGGGGAATTAAAGCGGCCCGATAACCTAGTGGTTATCTAGCCCTCCCCGCAACGCCTTAAGCCGATGTTTGAGTCCCACTCGGGGACGCCCTTAGTCGTTGTGTTGCAACTTTATAAGGTGCAGGTTCGGCCACACATGGAATACTATGCTCATCATTGGGCAGGGGCTCCCCTATACCAGCTACTCCATCTGGACCGCATTCAACGGAGAGCGACTCGAGTTGTTGATTGACTTGAAGTTTCGGATAGGCTTTATTCCTTGGCACTGCGTAGAGATGAAGCCTCGTTATGCATTCTCTATCGCATACTTCATGGGGAGTGCTTGGAAGAACTGTTCGCACAGATCTCAGCCGCCCCTATCCGCCATCGATCTACGCGACAACTCTACCAACCCCACACCTTGACAGTTAGCAGAGCACTAATGTGCATTTTGACAGAAACTTTCTGCCTGGCGCCACAAATTAGTGGAGAGTATGTGGTATTTCCAGACAGAAACCACCTCTAGACCTTCAAGAAACGAACGTGTTCTTATCTAAAACGGCTGGCAACGCATCTTGTCGCTACTTTGGTGTTACAAATGTCCATGGGCGGCAGTATTCACTTTCCACCAGGCGATCTGTCACCTAGTTTGTCCCCTATATAAAAAAAATATGTTGCATAAATACTTACTTGTGAAGGCACCTGCGATTTGTATTTGTACATAATTTTGGCCCAAATTACAGACATTGTGTTTGCAAATCTTTCCAGTAGAGTCATCCGTTGCCCATATGGCGTCATATACGCTGGCACGTACGCTGTTGCTTCAGGGTTTCCTATTTGTTCATTGAACCAAGGCAGGGGTACACTCGATAGGAGTCCCACTATTGGTGCTTGAAACCTTTCCCCCAACGGTAGGAAGCAGTCGCTACCAAAAACCTCCACAATAACCATGTCGTATGAGACAGAAGAGTTGAGAAGCTTTTTTACAGCAGGTATTCTTGAAACAGTATCGCAAGCGTGAACACATTCCTTCATAATCTGTTCCAAGTTTCTAACGAAGTCTGGCTTCAGGGAATACTGTCGTTTTGTTAGATTATTGGAAATTTCCGGTATTGTTCCTGCTAGGTTTATTTCCTCGACGTTTGATGGACGATTTTTCTGTAACAATTGTTATAATGTTATTTCTAGGCATTATAATTTAGCTGTTACGATCATTTAGTATAGACTCTGCAGGTATTCCTTCTCTTAATTATTATCCTCTTCAAAAAGTTTTTTAGTTTCACTGGTCTGTATGTAGCATATTATTGATAGCCAAAAAATATTTTGCTCAGTGTTTAGGCGATTATAGTACATAATACATATAATTGCTATTGGAGAGGCCTATGTTCAGCAGTGGACAGGAGTAGGCTGATGATGATGACATATAACCACTAAACTAACAGTATTCTAGACTAGTCTAGTTAAAAGGTTCACCGTCCATATTTCGAGTATATAGGCAGCTATGGGAACAATGTTACAGATTTAATTGAGAAATTGGTTATAACTTTCTATGAGTGATAATATTGTAATGATTACAAAATAGATGATGTGGCAAAAGCGTCAGGAATGAGCGCGTGCGGCGATAACGTGCAGCCGGCGCGGGTGAGAGGGCAGCGCACACGCAGTCTGACCGCGCCGATCGCTTGACATGTGAACTATTAGCTGTGCCCCGCGGTATTACCCGCGCTTAAAAATATTCTTCCGCTGTCAAATGTAGCCTAAGTGTTTATCCAGAGTGTGAGCTAACTCCATACCAAATCTTACTTAAATCGCTTCGTTAAGTCGTCGCGTGAGCTGCGCACGATACTGGACAGAACTTTGACATTGCAACATTATCTACTGTCTAAACGTTACGTAACACTCAAGTGACCATTTTTACCCTATAGTCGCAAAAAAGTATGTTATTTACAATACAATCTAGGGATTCACCGTTAAATATAAATGGAAAGGGTTGCCAATTTTGGAGTTTTAACTCCCTACGTTTTAACTCCCTACAATGTTACGTAACGTGTTGCAAGAAAGACTCCTTCCGCCCCTGTAACGTTTTGCGAGAACCCCCCCCCCCCCCCCCAATTGCGTTACGTATTACTTGAACGCTCTCTAAACTATTGTTCTAATTTTTTTTTCTTAAATATAATTAGCCTTAGCTTCTTATTACATCAGCTACCTGCCAATAAAAGTCACGTCAAAATGGGTAAAGCCATTTCAGAGATAAGCTGGAACAAACAGACAGACTGACAAAGATTGTATTCGGTTTATGTACCTACCGTATATATCTTCATATGTATGTATTAAAAACTGTTATTTCAATATTAAAAACAGACACTCTAATTTTATTTATATGTATACATAGATGTTACTTATTGTTTGTAATACCAATTATTTTGCAAGATTAATAGTGCCGGAGTCGTAATTCATATATCACGACAGAATTATTGACTGAGCTCTCATTAGGGTTCTGTAGCCAAATGGCAAAAAAGAAACCCTTAGATTCGTCAAATCTGTCTGTCTGTCTGTCCGTCCGTCCGTCGTCTATGTACAACTTTTTTTTATTCAAACTATAAGCATGTACTATTCAACTTTGTAAGTATTCTGTAAACCGCTATTAGGTTTAATAAGAAAGTTAAAAATGTTAATACATGACCATTCAAATCTAACAACAAAATTTAGTTTAAACGATTCCTGATGCTTTTTTATACGTCATAAACAATTTTTTAATGAGCTGTAGTAGGTGCCTAAGTAAAAAATATATTTTTTGTTACTTGCTTCTGCGGAACCCTCGCCGGCAAGTCCGACTCGCGCTTGGCCAATTTTATTTGTGTATTAAGTAAACGGGACGGCTAGTGTGCTCACCTGGTGGTAGTGGACCATGACAGATGCAGTGTTGAAGTTAATAACAGTAGACCATGTCAGTAGGTAGTCATTATTATCCGTCAACACTGCCTTGCGTCCGTGTACAGGGACAACGACATATTATGTTATTGTTAGGTCTCTTATACCCGGTAATTAAGATTTCTGATTGAGGGAAGGCAGCTGACGTTTAAACCATGTTTGGTGACACGATATTATTATACTCGTGCAGTAAGTAATTCACAATTTCAAATGTCGGTTAGCGACAGTTTCATTTTATCAACTCTTTACTAATTAAAGATATGACTTTAACGGACTGTCTGGCATAATAATTATATAAAACATATCTTAGAAGTGTTAATCAATAATCATTAATGTTACTTAACATTAATGTATATGGTTAAAGATATTTAGTATTATAACGAGGTAGGTATGTGAAATATGCTAGATTAGTTACTACGCACACAAAGTTAATGACTTCTCCGTATATATAACTGACCTCTATATTTTGCTTTTCGATTTCATGGTCTAGACATAATTATGTTTTAGAGTTGTCCTGACCCTTTGACATTCCTTTTCGGGACCACTGGGAGATATTTTTAGTATTATTTTACTGTTGTCATCGAGGTAATACTCGTATATGTATTAGGATTTGATTTTTTAGAGTTACCAAACCACCAGAGTAATGTTCCCACGTGTTCTACTAATGGTCTGCTGAGGTTAGATAGCAGCTTAATCCGAACTTGTGGGTTTGTATTAAATACTCTAAATTAAATAGTGTTAGAAACTTTGTACGTCTTTCACATTTTGTTTAGGATATTGGAGGATGCTTCACTTTGTTTAAAAACGAAGATGAATTCGTGCTTCGGCACCATACGCTTTCGGTCCCGCCTTTCATATAGTAGTTGTGAGTCGGTTTCGATACTCTGACAACAGGGTTAATCTGTTTTATTAATTAATCCAACTCGCGTTATAAAGAAGATTGCAGATAATGCCTAGATCAAACTTGTCATTGTTATAGTTTTCATCCTCACGCATTCAATGGTCGCATCACAGTACCTAGCTACAGTTTCAGAGCAATTTCCTCTCTTGCTCCGAGGCACACACTTTTTGAGAATACATTAACGTCTCCTTTAAGGTGAAGTCAATAGGTATTTTTTATATTTCAACCATTTGAGACTTCGATATCTTCTTACTATAAGTTATGCCGTGAGCATGATAAAATAAAATGCTCTTTGAATATTTGGGATCAATGCCCTAGTTGTTTTGTCCCCAAAGATACGAAACCAGTTTTATGACCGCTTCGCAAATCGAATCAATAGATAAATATGCTCACGTCATCGGGAATGTTTCACTCGTAAATCTATCATGTATTATTTACGATCTGGTCACTCGTTCAGTACATGTAAAACAAGTCGCGAAATAAATTCGCTATTTGTTAAATAACACTTATCTGTACATAGAATTGTCTAAGTCAATGAACTGGCCGGCTTATATAATACGAATATGTGAATTACCGACACGCGGCCTATGACCTAACCCGGACTTAGTAATTAAATCAAATATTTTATCTTAAAAGAAAATTCTTTGAGATACCGAAACGGCACTATAGCCTTGTTAACGAGGTTTCTGTTAACAAAAGTTGTCTGGGTTTGAATAAAAATACAATATTTGTTAAAACAAATATCTTCAGACACACCTATTAGTACAGTTTCAGAGAAAACTAAGGACTAACTTCAACTATGCGAACTAAGCGACAGCTAACGAAACTGATTCATCCTATTTTTATTAAAATTAAGTTTTCCATAAAACTTTTGTGGTGAAGTTGCGATCGCAAAGTTAGTAAATACCTAGGAATGAACACTAGTGTAACGTTAATGTAGCCGTAAATTACCGGGTATAGGACATCTAACATCTGTCGCCTCGGTGACCGGCGCAGTGCGACAATTATAGAGAAGAATAACTACCTATCAGTTGTTGGTCCCAATCAATGCCACTGTGCCATATCACTTACCATCATGTGAGCGTGCAGACCGTGCTGTACACTTTGTAACAAAAAATAAGTACCATCCAAGTAAGTACGAAATTGACTATTTTGTATAATAGAAAGAGGCAATTTCGTAAGAATTTCCCGTTTTTAGAGTTCCGTAGCCAAATGGCAAAAAAACGGAACCCTTTAGATTCTTCAAGTCTGTCTGTCTGTCCGTCCGTATGTACACCCTTTTTTTCTCTGAAACTATAAGCACTACACTATTCAAACTTGGTTAGTATGTATAAATATTCAGTGAACCGCTTTATGATTTTGACAAATTTCAAAAAATATTAATGTATTTAGGTGTTCCCCATACATTGAACTGAAACTCAAAATTATTTTTTTCATCGTATCCTCTGTCTGGGGTATCAATGTGTAGATCTTGTTGCTAATAATATTTGCTGCACCTCTAATGACTTTACTCAATAAACGGAATATCAATTTGAATCAAAATATAGTCGCTGAAATTCACCCAACAGACGAACAAACTCTCCAACTTTATAATTCTGTCGGTTCTACGTAATCTAATAGTAGATTACGATCACGTGGGTATATCCCAGTATCAAGGAATAGATTCAAGGGAGAACATGTATATCACTGCCCAGGGCATTCATGGTATACCGTACATAACAGATTTTTTTATTATTTTTGTGTTTAAGATACAAAAAAAATAATACAAATAATCATTACACATTCAACTGACGTCTTGTAATCTTTTTTATATGTTACGTTATACGATACGTTAATATTTTAAAAATGTATTATTCCAAAAAATCACGCACAAAGTGTGACTACTATTACATATAAAGAAGACGTAGTTCATAATTGGCAGGCGGTTGATATCCGATAACGTTAATGTATTGCGTGTTTCCCGGTAATAACTGCCTATAATAATACACTTTGCCATTACTAAGAAAATGTTTAGTAGGTGTATGAGATTGTTACCATATCGTAAACATTTAGTAAATGACTGTTGGTACAATGTAACATCTTCTCTTCACCCTATCGCAGTCCACTGCTGGACATAGGTCTCTCCCAGAAGGCCATACTTCATTATAATCTGTTCTGAATGATAATGTTCATTAATGTTACTAGACTTTCAGACCAACCTATGTATTTGTAAGAACAGTTGATAAGTTTTGGCGCGTTGGTATAACATCAAATTTGCAGTTGTAGGGATTATTATTTCACTCATATTTGTATAATGTACATACATGCATCGACACGAATCACGATCACTGCTATTACATTAAAATATGCTATATCTTTACACAATCTTCCGATTTCCACAATGTCAAAAACATTGAAACTCATCATGCATTGTACTTCAATTCGATGGACCGACAATTAGCAAAAGGTCGCTCGATGGTGGAGGCTGGATAAAAAAAGGATTCCTCCCAAAAGATTTACTATCTATGTATCCTGGTTTATTATTAGGTAATTCAATCGGCCCACGCCAATTCCGCGTGCAGTGCCGGTGACCTTTGTTCTTTATTAGGTAGGTATTTATTTTACATGATTTTAGTAAAAAATGCACAATTATCGTTTCCGCCTGGCTATCGTAAGATTCATTTTAAGAACAGGGGTCATTTAGTTGTGTCTCTGAGTGCAGATTTGAATATGCGTATCTTTTTGTAGGTAACGTGAATTGAAACGGTAATGTTTCTTGATTGTAATATAAATAAAAAACGCACACATTTCATAATAAAAAAGTATTCTAAAAAGCTTTTTTAGAGCTTAATACATAGCAAAAAATTATTTTTTTGCGATTAACTGTGCAGCGCCGCCTATATGGGTTGACGTAACCCCTTCGGATACTCAACCAAGAAAGCTCTTGCGTACTTTCGCGCGTTAGGCACGGGACTTGAAACTTTTTATTATTTAACATTTCTTTCAGCATTTTTGTCAGTATAAAAACAATGTTTCTCTCGTTAAATTGAAATAAAGTAGTATAAGGCGTAAATAAATAAACTTTGCTATGGTATGTTATTTGTAATGAATTATTTATTTAAGCTTTTTAAATACTTTTTTTTTAAAGCTGCGTAATGCATTGAAAAATTAATGTACGTACGCATAGGGAAATGTAATAACGGTGAGTTGATGTTGCCTGGTGGCGAGGGCGTCGACGAGCCTCCGTACATGGGTAGTGGCTCCTCGTGTTGGTCGGCAAAACGACGAGCAGACGCGCGGCCTGCGCGCCGCCGCCATCAGGAGAGTCGCCCACAGCCGCACTGCATCCCGCTACTGTTGCTCTCGATATGAAGTAGCGCCGCTTTCGCATCTCCGGTGATAAGACGTGGTGACGTCACCCGCCCGCCACTACTCGCTAAGGACATTACACATTTCTTGAACCATTCAAGTTCAGTGTTTGGCTATTGCCGGTATCAGGTGTAATGTGTGAGTGTTGTTTACGTTAAGTTCCGATAAAAGTTTCGTAACAGGTATATTAGTAAGAGTAGTAAGTAAGTAGTCATAAATTTAATTGGGTACCTATTACTGTACTATTTTTTTTACCTATTCATATATATTGACTTGAATTTGCCCTAGCGTGAACTGGTTAGTAAAAACCTTTTACCTTATTTGAAATTTATCTGATTTTTCCAAAAGTAAGAAGACCATATTTCTTCTTACTTTTGGTCCAGGTTCGATCCCCGGGCAGTACAAACATTTATGTGCTTGAACATGTTTGCTTGTATTGGTCTGGAAGTTTTCTATGTGTAATATGTATTTACAAAAAGTATATAATTAGGTGTATCAGTTGTTTAGTACCATGTTTTGGCTTGGTTACTTTTTACTTAGTTTGGCTTGGCATGTGTGAATGTCAGTGGATATTTATATTTTTTTGACGACCCATTCGGTGTCGCGGTTGAGAGGTCGACTGCAACACTAAGGGTTCCGGGTTCGATCCCGGGCAGTACAAACATTTGTGCATGAACATGTCTGTTTTTAATGGTCTGGGTGTTTTATATGAATAATATGTATGTATTTACAAAAAAATATGAATATAAGTATATTTATCCGTTGTTTAGAACCCATAATACAGGCTTCACGCTTAACTTGGGGCTAGATGCGCTGTGTGAATGTCAGTGAATATTTATTATTTTTATTTATTTATTCTTATGTAGATGCCAAGATTTGTTAGGGGTGGTGACAATAATTTGTAACCAAGCTCTCAAATATCGTTTATCGTTTTGTATATCAATTGTTTAAAAGTTATGATTTTTTATAATGACTGTTTGTAACAAAATTAATGAAAAAAATATTAAAAATATATATATTTAATCTGTAGTGACCACATGGCATACCTACAAACACCAATTTTACAACGCTAATTTTCCATAAATGAAGGGTTTTTTTTCGGATTGGTGTATCGATATTGGCCGCGGATAGCCTTCACAGTTTCACTGGCCAAGTATGTACACAACGAGCCTAAGGACATCCCAGATTGGGACTCGAACTCTGCTTTGGACGTTGTAGGAGGCTAGATAACTATATGTTTGGGTACATGTAAATTATCACAATATTTGCACATATTCATGCTCCTACCATGTTACTAATTTAACGACTCAAAATTTGTATTTGCGTTTGCCGCTTTTAAGTTATAGTAAGGCAAAACTTAGACGAGCACTAAGGAAGTTTTTCGAAATTAACCCCAAGGGTATACAACGAGAGTGAACGTTAGTATGGAACTTTACCTTCTTTATTTTTAAGTTTTCGATTGTAAATCATCATGAAAGTTTCAATAACCATGTGTAATTTTAATGTTTTATTTTACTTGAAATTGAGAATGCATAGAGCATAGTGTGGAAGTAAAATTAAAAAAATATCTTTCAATATTTGTTTTTCTTAACTAGTAGGCTAGGCTAGTTCACTATAAGATTCAAATTATTTTACTTAGGTGCATATCTTAAAACTCCATAATTAATTTCGCAACATGCATCCAATTAATTTTTATCATTGACCCTTATCGGATGTTTACAATATAAGTGGTGGCTGCACAGCCATTGTTCCGACCAAGGGTCACTTGGCACTATCGTAATTATTTCAGAAAGTGCATATCAAGTTGCTCCGGTTCCGCGTGGTATCTTGTAATCTTACTCTTCGACTATGTTTATGGTAACCTATTACACATGCATGTAGGTACAAATGAATAATTGTTTATAGCAGTATTTATCAGTCATCACTGGTACTAAACATAGGCCTATCGATGTCTCACTATCACGATCTTAAAGAAGTCTCTTAATTCTCTTAATTTTATAGCATGCTTATTAAAGACTGTCAGTTCTGTACATCATTTTGTGCTGGGTGATTTTATTTCCACTGCAAAGCAAACCAGCCACTTGACAAAAAGGGTCAATCAAATACAGTGTAAAATCGAGAACATTGGCATTTTTTTTAGAATAATAATATTCCCCCAAATATGAGCAAATCTATTGATACAAAAATCAAATAATTTATTCAACGTAAATCATGTTAAACACTTTGCGATTGATCAATAATAATGTTATAAAATAAAATGTTGATTTAAAAATATTGGGTTCCCCATACCTTGAAAAATTGTAACTCAATCTATTTTTATAGCCGTGTGGGGACGGCAGAATAGAATACATGTGTCCCACCCTACTCCCGTAGTCGTAGGAGCGACTAAGGGATTTTATACAGGATGGTGGGCAGCAGCGCCATCCTGCGAACTGGTTCACACTGCGGTCACCAACCCGCCTGCCCACCGTGGTGACTACGGGTACTAACCCCCCATGCGCAGCGCAACCGAAATCGGCCCCCAGTTCCCGGCAGCCCCATATTCCCGACCACGGTAGCGTCACGGTCACGGTGGGGCGGGGGTGCGAAGAATCCCGGGTTACGGTAGGCTGCCACAAAAAACTATATTTGGCTACGTACAATGGACGCACGATACGGCTGGACCATCACCTCTCCGAATTAGAAGAGGAGCCGAGTCATATTAACTGGAGCATACTGGGGTTATCTGAAGTCCGAAGAGAGGAGGAGAACACGATGACCCTGGGCTCCGGAAACTGGCTCTACTTCCGAGAAGGTGATAGGGTTTCCTAGGGTGATGTCGGTTTTCTGGTTCACAAGTCCCTTGTCAGCAACGTTGTGGAAATCAGTAGTGTGTCGAACCGGGTAGCGTACCTTGTACTTAAACTCACCGACAGGTACTCCCTGAAGGTGGTACAGGTATATGCGCCGACCTCGTCACACTCTGACGAAGAAGTTGAAGCCGTGTATGAGGATATCTCCAGAGCCATACATGGCACAACTTCGACCTTCTAGAATTTTGTTATGGGGGACTTCAGCGCTAAAGTGGGAGTACAAGAACGTGGCGAATCGAAAATCGGACTTCATGGATTGGGGCGCAGGAATCACAGGGGGCAGATGCTGGTCAACTTCCTCGAAATGGAGGGGCTCTTTTTGATGAAATCTTTCTTTAAGAAGAACCCTCAGAGAAAATGGACCTGGCAGAGCCCGAACACTGTGACAAGGAACGAGATAGATTTTATTATGGCGGATAAGCGACATATATTTAAAGATGTCTCAGTGGTCAACAGGTTTAAAAACGGTAGTGATCACCGACTTGTCCGAGGCACTGTGAATATATGTTTTTAGACCGAACGGTTTCGCTTAATAAAATCTACTCTCAGACCTACGCCGCTCCAAATACACTATGGGTCCGAACAGTTCCAATTGGAACTTCAAATCTATTCGACTTGCTGGAAACACTGGCGACGTGGACGAGATAACCGACAACGTGGTGAAGACGGTGTGTACACTGGGTCGCAGGCATTTCCCGCCGATGAAACGAGCGAAGTCGTCCAAACTTTCTCCCGAAACCCTGGATTTGATGAGGCTGAGACGCGAGATGCCATCTGCTGCTGTTGCTTATCCGAAATATCAGGCTCTTTCCAAGCGGATACGAAAACTCGTTCGCAGGGACCTCCGCTGTTTCAATACAAGGTTCATTAAGGACCTTATTGAACGGAATAGGCAAAAACCACTTGGGAAGAGCCATCTGGTTAAGACAGCAGATGGGCAATTGCTTGCGACTCGCATCAGCCACAGACCGAGGACACCGAAGATCCACGCGTGACCACGCCCGGATGTTGTTGGATTAGTGCAGCCTTGGAGCGACTTAGGAATGGGAAGGCCCCGGGGGATAACGGTATTACGACAGAGCTAAAAAGCCGATGGACAGCCCGTCCTTAGGGCATTAGTCGAGCTCTTTATGCCGTCATCCACCAAGGAAACACAGAGGCGTGGTCCAAAAGTGTTGTCGTCTTGTTCTTCAAGAAGGGTGACAAAATTCTCTTGAAGAATTATAGACCGATAGCGCTTTTGAACCACGTCTATAAGTTGTTTTCCAGAGTTGTAGCGAACCGTCTCGCTATAAGACTTGACGCATTCCAACCACCGGAGCAGACTGGGTTTCGAAAAGGCTACAGCACCGTGGACCACATCCATACTGATCGGCAGCTTATACAGAAGACCGAAGAGTATAACCAGCTTGAGTTATTTCTCATCTTCGTTTTGCTGACGATATCGTCATCGTGGCAGAGTCATCGGAAGAGCTTGCGGAGATGCTGAACAGCCTTAATGAATCTTCCCGTCGAGTTGGGCTTGGCATGAATTGTGATTCCCTCTATTTCTATCATTTGACGACCCATTTGGTGTAGCGGTTGAGAGGTCGGCCGCAACACCAAGGGTTCCGGGTTCGATCCCGGGCAGTACAAACATTTGTGCATGAACATGTCTGTTTGTAATGGTCTGGGTGTTTTCTATGTATAATATGTATGTATTTACAAAAAAAAATGTATATATGTATGTTTATCCGTTGTTTAGTACCCATAATACAGGCTTAACGCTTAACTTGGGGCTAGATGGCGCTGTGTGAATGTCAGTGGATATTTATTTATTTATTTATATGGCACTGATAACATTTAAAAATATATAATGTACATGAAATCTTACAACTAAGTGTTATTTGAAAGGTTTTGTAAATTTATTAAGAGAAATTTTTATAGGTCATAAAATAAACGGTGAACCACTATTTGTTCATAATAAATCTGTAGTAGATGGGTAGTATAAAAAATATTTTTTATGTTACTTGCTGCCGCTGCTGCAGAGCCCTCCATGGACGAGTCCGAGTCCTATTAGATCATTTTTTTTAAACAGACCTTGGTGGACGACGTTCATGATTAGCTCCAATATTCAGAAATTTAAATATAGGTCATCATCTCAGCATTATACGTCCTTAAGTAATTTTCTGGCGTCCATACTATATTTATTATCACAATAAGTTGTCTCATCTATTAAACTTACAATATAAAAACACTATAACACTAACAACATTTGATTGATTTAGTTACTCATTAACTCACACAGAACCTACTAATGTCTACATACATAGGAAAACCTGTTACTGGCCATATTTGATGTAAATAAGTATTGTGAAGTTATTTTTAAATACGCTGTTGGTTTTCTTACAAAATAAATAAACAAACTAAGAACCTAAAGTGTCAATAAATATTTTTCTTTCTTTCTTAAAAGTAAAATATTATAACTAAATAAAATAATTAAAAGAACTCCCCTTAGGTAAAGTTCCGAAGATACTGGCAATGTTACCCCTTTGAATCGCTAAACTAATTCTTTGACCAAGGTAGCTGCCAGATTTCCGGTCTCCAGTGATGTCAACTAATCGTTTGGAATTACTTTAAAAAGCCTAATAGCGCTAGGGCCCATGGACCAAGGGTCTCGTCACCGAATGGGACAAATATAGGTACATGCTCAATAAAAAAGCTTTAATGTTGTATGATCAGTTACGAGGTGCAAGTGGAGGCCGAGGGTCGTCGCCGCGGGCTCGGACAGCGCGTGCTCCGCGTGCTGGAGAAATTGGCGCACGCCACGCGCATGCGCTACGTGAGACTCACCGCGCTTACGCACAACCCTTCCGCGGCCGCCTTCTTCAGGGCATGCGGGTAAGTGATAACCGAACTTTTTCTCAGTGTTGCCACCTTAGCACTTTTTGGCATAGGTGAACTCCTTTTTTAACAATTTACCCCGAAATGAGCAATCTAGCTCTTTTTCACTGTCTTAAAAATATTACCAAATTATGAAGATTCGACATGCTAACAAGTACTTTTTGGCTATTTCATCGGTCATGATGACGTTTTTTTAGATGCTCTAAAAAAACGGCTTCATGACATGATTATTTCAGCATTTTTAGAACAGAAAATTTTTTGATGCTCAAGCTAGCCTATCTAGCTATTTTTAAACTCTCAAAAAGCCCTTTTTCTAAAACTGAGGTGGCAACACTGCCTTTTCTTTACACGCTCTTATTCGCTTTAGTTGTTTCTCTCTCTTCAACCGGTTGGAGTCCACGACTGAACATATATCTCCGTCATTTTGCGACAGATATTTCGGCCCTCCGCATTCCTCATCCAGCCACCTCCTCCTCCGAAAGGTCGCTTTTGCAAGTCGTCGGTCCGTCGCAAGGCGTTGTATATATGTGTATGTTCAGGTATACCTCAGTGGCGTGCACTCCATATATGCAAAGCAGTGTATACCCTGTGAGTTCAGACAACCCGGAAAATGGCCCATTTTCCTCTAGAGATTTGAAAACATAGGCGATCTACTGTCATCAACACCACTCAATGACAAAAATCGTTAGCCTATAACGGCCCACGCGGCTGAACGCTGTGTGTATGACAATGCAATATTACGATACTAACTAGCTGATCTGATGATGCATTTCGAAGGTGCTCCCTTAACTATAAGACGTAACTCCGACGTGTTTCGGTTTGTTGGATTCGTCTTACTGAGGTCTTGGTATGGTTTCCTTTTGAATGTATGATGAGTAATATTAGCCAAGGAAAGAAACAATTTTTGCAAGTTTTAACATGTTAATGAATACAAATAGATATAAATTAATTATATAATCACTGTTTACATAACTGTATGCAATTACAAGAGTAGCTAACCTGCGGTATGATTAACATGCGTACTGATACGGATGTCAACACTAAAGAAAATGAATGTGTCATGAGAGTAATTAGGTTTTAAAAGCGTTGTTAATATTCTTGTAAACGTTAACTGCTATGAAGCTAGACACAATAGCATTTATATTGTTTGTCTCGCATCACGCGCCTATACCAATAGACCACGAAGGCAGTTAACCGCTCATATAAGAAAAATATTTTAATAATTTAATTTTAAAGTTGTGTTTCATATCCATTACAGATATAGTCTTGACGAGACAAGCCCTTCTAAAGAAGAGGCGGCTCACTACGAGATACTAAGCAAGGCGACTGAGGAGCAGTTAGCGTCCGAACATTGCACGCTGAGCGAGGGAATGAGCGCGGTGTCCGTCGCCGCTGCGCCTGCGCAGTCATAACAATAAGCAAAGAAAACGTTATAGAATAATATTTGGTAGAAACCCACAACGGAGCTGAATGCATTTTATACTTGTCTACCTCACTGCGTTTTAGCACTATTTGATGATTAAATAGCATGTTGCATCTCAATTTATATGTCATTTTATAAGGTACATAACGAAGCTAAATAGTCTACAATTATATGATAAAAATATAGAACGTTTAAAATATCAGGTCGACAGGACGTTACTTTTAAATTTTCAACTTCAAGGAAGGTTCTAGAAATTCATAAAATCATGTAAATAAAGGTCTTTTGAATAAAAATTACCTTTTCTCTTCACCGAATGCCTTAATAACTATTTAATGAATTCCTACATTTATAGCACTTGGGTTAGATGGACACATACCTACCACTAAGTACAACCATAAAAACAGATTTTTTTTACATTATTTTGTTAGTACAAATATCCTTATTACCTATATCTGTGGTAATATACAAAAAATTGGCCAAGCGCGAGTCGAAATCGCCCGTGAAGGGTTCCGCAGCAGCAAGTAACATAAAGTATTTTTTATTTACTTAGGCACTACTACATCTTTAATATGAAATATAGTGGTTCCCCGTTTATGACGTATAAAAAAACTACACATCAGAAATCGTTCAAACTAAATTTCGTTGTTAGATTTTATGGTACTGTACATCATATATTTTTTTGGATTTTATCATACCTATAGTTTTCAACTTTGGAAGTGTCTCTCGTGCAAACTATTTAATTTTAAAAATGATATAAACCTCAATACCATTTTTTAAGATCTATACATTGATACCACACACCTGGGGGTACGATAAAAAAAAATAGTTTCAGTTCAATGTATGGGGAACCCTAAAATATATTAATTTTTATTCAAGTTTCTTGTCAAAACCTAATAGCGGTTCACAGAATTCATATACGTACAAAGTTTGAATAGTGTAGTGCTTATAGTTTCGGAGAAAAAAGGGGTTGTGTTATTCGGACAGACAGACAGACTTGGCGAATCTATAAGGGTTCCGTTTTATACCATTTGGCTACGGAACCCTAAAAAGGAGAGAGAAAATAATATAAACCTAACCATATAATAAGGTATTTACAGTATGAGAACACTGTAATTATTTTCATTATGAGATGGTGATTAGATCAAATAATACTACATTATTGGTAAAATATCCCTCTTTATTAGTTACAATTTAATTTAAACGGACATAGTTCGTTATCACAGAAAATATTTATGTACAACTAAAAATAATATATTAAAGTGAAATCAGTCTTCAACGGTTTCCACATCTAAAGGAGTGTACGGCCTTTCTTGTACATCCATTGTGCTAGAATCATTGGAAAGATCTCTTGAAGTAGTTAAATCACTTGCATCTGTAGAAGTGTCACTATTATATATATTAAAATTCGTATTAATAGCCAATGGAAAGTGTTCAGACGTTGGTTGATGCCAGGACGGTTTGCCTGGCGTCATTGATCCTTGAGGCTTGAAAAAGGCTGAGGGTGGCAGCGCTACTTCTCGCGGAGGTGTGATTGTCGAACTTTTCTCTCTTCTTTCACGTGCCCGACGATTTTGAAACCATATTTTAATCTGTAACAACAACATTGCATGTCTGGAAATCACTTCTCAACGAATACGTTTACTAGGTCCAAGACTCGGATGCTGACACCCACAGACACAAGTGAGGTCGAATACCGAAGCACATCTATACTAATATATAAAGCTGAAGAGTTTGTTTGTTTGTTTGAACGCGCTAATCTCAGGAACTACTGGTTCGATTTGAAAAATTTTTCAGTGTTAGATAGCTTATTTATCGAGGAAGGCTATAGGCTATATATCATCACGCTACGAGTAATAGAAGCGGAGCAGCAATGAAGAATGTTTCAAAATCGGGGGTATTTTTTCATACTTGGAGCTTCCGCTGCGTACGCTGAGTAAACGGTTAAAGTTACACAAAAGTCATGTATCAGAGTATTGTTCTCCTTTTAAAGGTCTACAAAAAGTCCGCGAGAGCATATGTTATCTTTTAAGGTAAGCTTACTATAACATATTTTTTGCTAATAAAAATTCTGAAATTGACCCCGAACCTTAAAGTTGGAGGGAGGGGAAATCCTATGTATAGTGATAAATGAAAGTACCGTGTTATCCCGAATTTAATGCGAGCGAAGCCACGGACAAAACTAGTTTCAGATAAAATAATTCATGTTACAAGATTTGTCCAAGTAAGGCAGGCATACCAGGTTGATTCACTCAATTGTCTGAAAAGTGAGATATGATTGCGTGCTTTATGAGGGCAAGTGAAGCCTGGCTACCAAGATGGTCGTTAAATAAAATCATTAATTCACGTATAGTATATTCCATCTACCTACACCAACTCGATAAGATGTAGGTACATGGTTACCAGTGCCTTCTCGTATGGGATATTTATTGCAACTAATAGGTAGTTTCAAAAAGTAGGTTCATATATCAAAGTACAATCTCGATTAAATCAATAAATGTTTTTCTTTCTTTCGTATATTTGATATAACGATTCAACTGTCTCCGTGGTCTAGTGGACTCAGCGTTCAGCGCCATTCGGTGGTCGTAGATTTTAATCCCACATAGAGACCAAATTGTGAAAACCACTTTATGCGGTTTTTCCAGTTACGACATTGCACGCTGAATAACATGATTGTCTGATAAAAAAGATGATTCCATGCTTCAGAGGGCACATTAAGCTGTCTGTTCCGGCTTCTATCTTAGGACGGTAATCGTAAACATCCAAAGTGGGAAACTCGAGAAAGTCTCTTTTTTTCGAACTGACTACTGCAGATGGCCTTTACAGCTTCATCGGGCAATTGGCGAGCGCAGATGGCTCTCAGCCTTAAGCAAGGAAGACTCACTCTGTCATCTCTCAACTGCAAAGCCGCAGCAAGGGCACGTAACGCCGGCGGGGCGAGGTAGGGGGCGCGCGCGTACGCCGCTCCAGCGGCGCCTGCGCACCGTGAACGGGACGCGCGCGTGGCCCGACGCCGAGACCTGCATCCGCCACCAGAAGCGCCTACCACAAAAAAAAGATAACTGCCTCAGTCTTAATTTGTCATTGATAAGATTTGTAGGCGATCTTGTGATACTACGACATTCTGCAGGCAAAGACAAAAATCATTTTTCACCAAAACCTCAGATATACCAACATATAACATACCTAAAAAAAAATTCCATTATTGCGTGGCCTCATTTTATGTAAATAATTAAGGACCTACATATGTGATATCAGCAAATTGAAATGGCCGTGCATGCAGGACAGATGGCCGTAAGAAGCATGAGTTAAGATTCTGTTTTGGCAAGCGAAGCGTGTGATGGCTCTAGCCCAATGGACTGGCGACTAGCGAATGGTCGCTTGCTTGAGTCTGAACGTAGAGCCGGGATACCAGGCTCAAAATGAAGGAACCTACATAAATATCAAGCAAGTTAATTTTATAAATAAAATATAATCATAATAATGCAATGATAATAAATAAATAAATTTCTATTGTTGTCCCGTACAACCGTACATGCTAGAAATTGAACTAAATAGGTATAGGTAATATTCCACGAATCGACCATGCGACTTTCAGAAAAGAGGTATTCCATCAATATTCCCATTTAAAAGATCGGCAACGCGTTTTCTATGCCTACTGGTATTTAAAGTCTAGGTAGATGAGCTGCGGTATTGTTTAGCATGCGATGAGTCGTTTGCCCCCTATTAGGTACATGAAGAAATAAAACACATAGACTCGACAAGGAAAAGAATAAATATAACTGTAAAAAATAATGTACTAACGGGGTAAGCGAGGCGGTTGGTACCGTGTGCAGCATAACCAGCTTGGAGCATCCGCACTCCGACCCTCGCTACTGCTCGGGCTTCCACTCAGTATTCGCTCTATACTAAATCAGAGCCACACTTGGCACTAGACTGCACTGGAGACATGTCCATCATGGAATAGTTTAAACATGACTATAAAATCCGAATATACGGTACAATAAGGGAACACCCATTCATGCCACGCCCCCCGAATAGGGATGACCATCCCTTAGAGATGTTATCTACAACCGCAATCATGGGCCGCACGCACCGCTGAATTTACAAGTGTTATGACGTCGGCTCATTCATACGTTTGTGCAATTCAATGTGAAATTGATACTGTTTACACACAAAAGGATGATATTACTTTAAGGGGATGTGGGAAAATTAATTTGTAACATTTGTTAGCTATTGTTGTGGTTATTAACCTATAGGCTTATGTAATATGATACCATATTGAAAATTTATTTTTAAATATAATTAGAATTTACGTAAGACGCAGCGGGGGTATTCGTTAACATTAATGGGATTTTAATTAAAGTTTAATTTTGAAAACAATTTAAGTTAATATTGTAAGTAGATTTATGCAATTATTAGAATGCCCATATGGGTAGGTACTATTATACATGTGATGATGAGATTGATATCCCAAAGTTGTATAGAATTGTATATTCATATTCTTTTATTGCGCATGGTTAACAATATTACCTTCTATCTGATATAAACTTACGTAAAACTAAATCATCATCATCAGCTCATTAAACGTCCCCACCGAGGGGCACGAGCCTACCCGTATAGGGTGATTAGGCCTTAGTCGTCCACGCGGGCCCAGTGCGGATTGGACGACTTCACACACAACCTTCGAATCTCTTCGCATGCGTGCATGAAGGTTTCCTCACGATGTTTTCCTTCACCGTAAGAGC
This sequence comes from Leucinodes orbonalis, assembly GCA_019425675.1. Classification (NCBI taxonomy): domain Eukaryota; kingdom Metazoa; phylum Arthropoda; class Insecta; order Lepidoptera; family Crambidae; genus Leucinodes; species Leucinodes orbonalis. Next base: position 165,715 of record PQWD01001297.1, read on the forward strand.
GTCGGATAACGTACATATTTTTCGAAAATTCGAAAATACATTGGTACGTGTCGGGATTTGAACCTCAGCCCTCCCCGGTAGGAAGGCGACAGTCCACACCGCTGAGCCACGGACGCTCTAAAACTAAATAGATATCAACATTTCAATAGCTATAATTTGTAACCGTTTATTATCAGTAAATCTCGTGACAAATTATACTCTATTCGTTTCTAATTGGCATCCCAGCTCGGATGCTCAAGTGGCACATCGCTTTATTGTGTTTTCAACACAAAAGGTAGGAAGGACAAACAGTTATTGTCGATGTTTAAAACCACGAATTCGATTCCTTATCTGCCTTTGTAGATAACCGCACAAAATTTATTCCATTCTAATGGTTCCATTTTTATTAGTAACTACATTTGAAAATGTTCCTATCCACAATGCCTATTCAGAGGACCAGAAAACATTACCTACTTAAAATTTTGTGGATTCTAGGGGTTAATCTAGGGGGTAATTCTAGGGCTTATCTAAAACAAGTACCTCATCATCATCATCATCATTACAGCCTAATTATGTCCACTGCTAAACGAAAGCCTCCCCTAATGAGATCCACGCGGACCGATCCCTTGCAGTTGACATCCATCTGCTACCCGCCACCTTAACCAGATCATCCGTCCATCTGGTTAGGGGTCGGCATACGCTTCGCTTTCCGTTACGTGGACGCCACTCGAGAACCTTTCCGCCCCATCGGCCATCGGTTCTACGCACTATGTGCCCTGCCCACTGTCACTTCAACTTGCTAATCCTCTGGACTATGTCGGTCACCCTAGTTCTCCTACGGATATCTTCGTTTTGGATTTTATCCGCGTAGGGAGACAGAGACCTAACAAAGCCCTCTCCATAGCACGCTGAGCAACCTTGAGTCTATTCAAGAGGCTCTTAGTGAGCGACCACGTTTTGCTCCGTATGTCATAACTGGCAACACACACTGGTCAAAGACCTTCGTCTTGAGCCACTGGGGCATTTAGGACGAAAAGATCTGCCTTAACTTCCCGAACGCTGCCCATCCTAGTTGGATTCGACGAGAAACCTCCTTCTCGAAGTTGAACCTACCCATTTGGACTACCTTTCCCAGGTACACATATTCGTCTACAACTTCGAGGACAGAACTTCCAACTGTCATCGGTATAGGTACATGCATACATGGGCATTAGACGTGACTTTCGTCTTGTCCATGTTCATTTTAAAACCCACCTGTTGAGAAGCTCTTGTCTAGGGTTTCGAGCATAGTGCTTAAATCCTCCATGGATTCTGCCATGACTACTATATCATCGGCAAATCGAAGATGAGTGATGTATTCGCTATTGACGTTGATGCCAAGTCCTTTCCAATCGAGCAGCTTAAACATATCTTCCAACACAACTGTGAACAGTTTCGGAGATATAGTGTCTCCCTGTCTCACTCCTCGGTGCAATTGGATAGGTTGTGTAAGCTCTTCATGTACACGGACTGACATAGCAGCGCTCTCGTACAGACATCTCAATACCTCGATATAGCGAAAGTCAATATGGCACCGTTAGAGGGCCTGAAGCACAGCCCAAGTCTCGATCGAATCAAAGGCTTTCACACAGTTCACAAACGCCAAGCATAATGGCCGGTTATACTCTCTAGTCTTCTGTATAACCTGCCGCAGCGTATGTATGTGGTTTATGGTGCTGAAGCCTTTGCGGAACCCGGCTTGTTCGGGGGGCTGGAAATCAAACCTACGCGCGAAACGGTTCGTAATGACTCTGGAGAACAACTTGTAAATGTGGCTCAATAGCGTGATGGGTCTATAATTCTTCAGCAAGGTTTTGTCGCCTTTTTTGAAAAAAGCACCACCACGCCATTGCTCCACGCCTCTGGCGTCGCACAGTCACAGATCGCGGAATTAAAGAGCTTCTGAAGGGTCAAACACTGGCGTGCCACCTGCTTTCAAAAGCTCTGCGGTAATTTCGTCTTCTCCGAGGGCCTTATTTCGCTTAAGTTGTTTCAGAGCCATCCTAATCTCGCTCAAGGTGATTTCCGGGATATCCTCAGATAAATGTCGGGTTAACTTAGCTCTCGGGTCTTCGGCTAAGCTTGAAGCGGGAATCTGTGTAGCGGTATATGACCCGCTGCAAAACTTCTCAATCTCCCTCAAAATCTCTGGTTTGGATGAGACTACATTTCCACTGTTAGTCTTCAGACTAGTCAGCTGGCTTTGCCCAACAGACATGTTCCTCGCAAACACCTTGGAACTTCTGTTCCGTTCGATCGCCTCTTCAATACACTTTGTATTAAAGTGACGAATATCGCGTCGCAAGGAGCTGGATAGACGTCTATTGAGCTGCCGGTATTATGACGCGTCGTCTGAAGACTGCAGTTTTATCTGTCGTCTTGTCGCCATGAGATCGAGAGTCTGTGGAGATAGTTTATTGGTTCTTAATTTGTGTTGTCCCTTGCAAAACTTAGACTCAACTGTAAACAAGTACCTATGTTTAGGTAATTAGTCTTTTAATAATGTTTAGACGGCCGGATGCAAAAAAATATTAGCTGGATTATTCTTGACAACATTAATTTGTTTCTATTAATATTTTATAAACAAGTCAAAACTAGCAATAACAGTAATAAACATGGTAGTTATATATGTAGGTAGGTATTTCAAAAAACTGAAACAAAACTCGATAATACCTATTCTGAATTGAATTAATATTTAAATAAATCCCTTAAGTTTTATTTAACTTTTTATTTTGATGTTTCTTTTTTGTTGGAATGAGGCTACCCATGATAAGAAAGTCAGAGTCTGACTGATGATGGCAGACCAGAAAAATCGAAGGAAACTCTTGTACTTGGCACCGGCTTCAAAATTATGAATGAATGTAACCATTTCTATTTACTTAACTAAAATATTATTTTTACTATTTTTAGTTTGAAGTCGGCATCTTTTTTGTAAAAATGTTTTAATAGTTTCCGTTAGTTTGAACGTTATATGGATCGAAACGTCAAATAGGTGTGAAGTGATTCCTATCATAACTGGCTAAGAATTTTAAAATATCCATAATCGAAACTTTGAAGACAAAAAATATATAGTAGTGGTACGAGTAAGTAAGTATACTACATTGTGTAGATAACTTCGAATCGTCCCTTATTATGATTTCTACTAAATTAAATCATCTTATCTTATTCACAAAAGATATTCTGAAATCTACCTGTAGCAAATTTGTAATTTTCTAGCTGTAAGCATACTTATTGGGATTACGTTTTTTAAAAGACATTACTCCGTCTTTTACATAGGTATAGGTAGGTACCTAGTAGGTACTACCTACCTACTTATAATTTTGTCATTTAAATCAATTAAATGTTTTGGAAATATAGATAGATATATAGATAGAATATTCTTTATTGTACAATTTCGGAACAATTAACAATTTAAATAATTAATATAGTGAAACGTATATTTATAATTTGGCTTAATTTATATGGATTATTTCTGCATTCTCTTAAAATATAAATTTTTGATTATATTTGTGTTGAAGTGCACTTTCAATCAAAAACTCTTTAAATTTACCATTACGTATCCATTATATTTATTAGGATTGCGTGTTTTTACTTCCTATATTTGTTATTCAACCAAAACACGATCATTGTCACGGTCAGTACAGTTAATTGCAACAAAAACCGGTACCGGGGTACCTCAGACCAACATAGCAGTATCGCAGGCGCAGCGATAGGCCTGCTTGCAGTTCTCTCGCGTCAGTTAACCGCAACGGTTCATATAAAAGTTAACTGTACATTACTATCAAATAAACACTGGCTAAAACATGGCAGAGAAGAAATATTTTGAATTGGAAGGAGGTGATCAAATGCCGCGCATTGGGTTCGGAACATGGCAGGTGAGGCACCCAGGTGAATGTACGAATATGCAGAAGGTCGTTTTATTTTGCAATTCATTTTGTTGTCAAATAATGTGCCTTGTAACCTGTAGTTTTAAAGTCGATTGTATTAGACAATGGTACTAGCAATCAGTTAGAAGTAATGACTTTAGTTGTTACGCGTGATTGTTTCACTAAACTACATAAAGTTTTGTGTTGTTTTCATTGTCTACACAAATATATTAAATAAATAATTAATCGTGATTTAACATACAATCTTGATTTGACTTTATCAAATAACGCAGAATCATAGAACTCTTTTATTACCTATAGCTAGATATAATAGTTATAATTAAATGCCTATTGATAAAAATTTGGTCACTTCACATTTTTTTTCTGAGACAGACCGTGTATAAAAACATCTGCATCTGATAATGTTCTCAGCCGAAGATCTCTCCCACTTCAATTAGGTACTTCTCCCGCCCGCCATACTTTTGTCACGCCAGTCATAGTACCGAAAAGTGATCACAAATGTATTATCAAATACACTTTTCAATTTTATTAAATAGATATACATCATCATCATCAGCTCATTAAACGTCCTACCGAGGGGCACGAGCCTACCCGTATAGGGTGTATAGGCCTTAGTCATCCACGCAGGCCCAGTGCGGCTTGGACGACTTCACGCACAACCTTTGAATCACTTCGCAGCGTGCGCAGGTTTCCTCACGATGTTTTCCTTCACTGTAAGAGCGTCGGAAACGTACATATATTTTCGAAAATTCGAAAACACATTGGTACGTGTCGGGATTTGAACCTCAGCCCTCTCGCTAGGAGGGCGGCAGTCCATTGAGCCACCGACGCACTGAATATACTATTAAGTAATTTACTAGGTTATAATAAGTGGAGAGTCGATGATTCTGCTTTGTATATTGAATATTTTCACACGTTCTTAATTCACAAAAACTTACTCAGCTACTTAAAATAAAACGAACTCGTGGGAATATAGCGGTAATGAAAAATTTCGACTACATCATTACATATCATTTACACTCGTCTTACTTTTTGAACTTATTTGCTAGGTACTTACAATGATGTAAAAAGTATAGATTCGTGATGTGTTCACAAAATAACTGAAAAAAGTGTGCTAATGCAGCGACAGCGCACATACACTTACCTAAACAAAGAGCCTACAACTGTATTCACTTTGCCGGTTCGTTTTGAGGCACGAGTGGCGAATCTACCTATATATATACAAAATATCATCAGCTACTCACATAATAATAAAGCCTGAGTTCAAATGGAACACGAACCTATAATTTTACTTGATTAATTGAAATTTAAGATTGTGGATGTAAGAGGTTCTCGTTGTAGTAGCGAGTTCGGTGATAATTGTGGTAGTTGTACCTATGTTTGGATAAATACAAATTACCTATTTAAGAAGTAGGTATGTTATTTTCGGATAAACGTTTTGCTCGGCAGATGATCTTCTCAGCTCTAACGGGCAAATGGCTCACTTAGCATAATGTTTATGATTTATTCGTCAGTATCAACTAATAAAGCGACCTTACCAGCTTTCTGTAAACGATCAAACGATACCTGAACAGGGTTTTTAGATACAATAATTAAGTGTTTTAGCGTCTAAGTAATTACTTATTACATATAGGTACATACCCGTACATATATTCATAATTGTATCTATTTGAAGTCGAGCAGCGTTTTCCTGTTTTCCGTTCTATTTCTACAGAATTTGTTTCTAATACTCAAATGGCGTTTGAGGAAGTTTTGAAATTAGTCATTTCGTTTTACGGAGTTGATGGCGGAGTCGACGATGGACAGCTGTCTCACGCAATATATGGCGAAGAAGCTTTTGTCAGAGCCACAGGAACACTTGCTACCGTGGGAGTCCTCGTCACAGTAGTCGCAGGAGCGCGACGCCAACCTCGGGACGTTGACGCCCGACACGAGCTCTCACATGACCAGTCTTTCACCAAAGCCTTTCCACTAGGTCCCGAAGAATTCACAGACATAGTTTACCTACATTATGGCAGCTGTGCTACAACTGTTTAACTTCTATTAAGTTTTATTTCAACATGGTTGTTCGGTTTTATAATTATGATTTAAAGGAATCATTGACGTTTGTGATTGTGTGTTGTAACTGACATTGAAAATTTTTTGGAAAGGTCAACACCTGTTATCTAAGACCAAAAATCAAATTTATGTAGGTACATATTTCATTAAGTAAATGTCCAAATAAACTACCTTGGTAGATACATTTTACATCATAGAACACAGTTAAATAATATCCGTACTTCCGTACGTTAATGGTATTCTATTTCCATAGTATTTTATTTTTTATTTTTCTACATTAGCCATCTTTAAGCGCATGTGCACCGTACTGTTTAGGAGTCGAAGTGGTCGCCATGACCGAAAACGGTCGAATCATTCATTCATTTATTGGCTGAAATCTTGAATTGTTCTTTTTGTGTACATCGAGCTGCTCGCCCTGGTGTGTTAGTTATGCGAAGCATTATTCTACACATGGTACCTACACTACCTACTCTGCCTATCCAATCACTCTTCGGTTCTATGATTTTTTTACCCTAACATTTATTTTAAAGTGCGAGGAGGATTAAATTATTAAGGAGCTATCTGCGCTAAGTCTATTGCCCGGTGAAACTGTCAAGGCCATCTGTGGCCAACAGTAGAAGTGAGTTCAAAAAACACTTATGGTGAACTGCCCTTTAATAGTAGGTACAGTACTTCAGTGTCATCATCATCGGCCTGTAACGTCTAACTGCAGGGAACACGACCTCTATGTAGAAGTCATATTCCTGCCGTTGGACGTTACAAGACAGCGTAGATACTTATGGGGAGAATAGGCCGTCGTAACCTCGTAACGTGGACCCAGTGCAGATTGGTGCATAAAGTGACTTTCACTAGGCCTTCTGCCCATTGAACCAATTTTCTGAATTTTGGTTACCTACAGGATCAGATGAGGTGCTGGAAGCAGCCGTAGCGGCAGCACTGGATGCCGGCTACAGACATTTTGACACAGCGCGCGCATACGAGAATGAAAAAGCGCTTGGTCGAGCTCTGAACCGGTGGATAGGCGGCGACTTGGCCCGCAGGAAGGAGCTGTTCGTCACACCAAGCTTCCAGGAGGTATGTAGTTAAAACAATCTGCTGGGTTCATGTGATTTACCATACAATCCATTAATGGACTAACAGACAATACGCTTACTTAGATGACTGCGGGATTCTGACTATGAATTGTCTAGCTAGAAGCAAGATAATGAAATTGTACTATCTTGATTTAGTTATTTAAAAAGGCATTCCGTAGGTACTATATCCAAGTTAAATACCTAAGTTTAAAAATAAACAGTCTTTATAGCTATAGACGGTTTAGCGAAATATACACATTGAGTTTGCATATGGAATGTTTTAGGTTCTGGTCTAAAGTCGGTCGGTATACAAACCCCGATTACACCGTAATGCTTCCTGCTTAACAGCGAACAAGGTTCTGTAGACCTCAAAACCTGCACAAACCGGCAAAGTACGCTATGATCTAAATTCTCTTATGCGTTTAAAGTGCTGCTTTGCAGTGACATCTACAACAGCCATTTTTGAATGTCCTCTTCACCGTTATCACATTATCTTTATTTGTTTAACAGTACTATCAAACAGCACATTATTAACTAAAACTTACATGATAAAAGCCAACGGGCGCCCAAGACAATACCGTATATAAATAGAATTTTACAATGCAATTAAGAAACACGGCTTTTACAAAATTTTGATTTTTAGGAAACCGTCCGGAATTAGTGCAAGAATACTTCAACGCGTCCCTTCGAGACCTCGGCTTGGATTACGTGGATATGTACCTCATGCATACTCCCTTCGCCTTCGAGCACGTGCCCGGCGACCTCCATCCGAAGAACCCCGACGGCACCATGAGAGTCGACCACTCCACCGATTTACTGGCTGTTTGGAGAGTAAGTAAAATCTAGGCTAAAAAATTCGAAAAGGTACATAAGTAGTTACTAAAAATACTAATGGTGTACAGATGCGAATATGTAAAATAATATAATATGAAATTAGATCAACCTTCAGTCATTTAGTAATTATTATTTCACAATTTTATTAAAGAACCTGTTTACTAAGTACCTAATACACTATATCGATTAAAGTAACTTCTTAATATGAATACATGTGAATAATCAACGTATTTATTTCAATACTGTTTACCTAGAGATAGACTTTAGGTAAGGGGAAGAATTTATGAGGTATATATTATTAATAGAATTTTATTTCTTCGTTACTTACCTACTTTTATTGCGTGACCACTAGACACAGAACATGCACAGAACGAAAACATAAAAATTTATTCCATAAAAAGGAGAGTTTAGTGCAGTCGTAGATTGAGTGCCTATTACATATAGTCTTAAAAGTGCAGCATGTTGCTCTATTGTCTATTTCATGACAACATTGACAATTACCGTGACATAATTCAATACGGTATCTATATGTTACCATTTCTTATAATCTAGCAAAATTTTTAGTAACTAAATTGCATATTTATTTTCAATACACTAATAAAAAATGGGCGTATCCTTTGCTGAAAACAGTGCGGAGTCGAGGAAGTGGTCTAAAGAGAAAACACAACAAGTTAAGCAGATAAATGCAAATGCTGTTTATAGAAACGATTTGGTTTATAAAGACTGTAGTTCTCTTAAGTGCCCAACTAAGTCTATTTCACCTGATAAAAGCACTGAACAACATGTGATTAAGCGTGATCAAGTAAAGAAAGCTGCTGACGTCAAAACAAACCATGACCGGTTCATATGGTCTAAGGTTTACAGATCTCCAACTAATAATAGACAAATAGAAAACAATATTGTTAAAAATAATACTCTTCTTCCGAAAGACTTTTACTTACTATTTCCCACAAAAGTGGGAGATGAATCATGCTCGATTACGATCGGTGAGACCCCATGTGTTTTAACACAAACAGTTGGTACTTCTATGACATCATTTCTTAAATCTAATACCCATAAATCAAAACGTCGGTGCATATTTAGATTTCCTAGGTTGGTATGTCCATGTTGTACTGGCGGCAGTGACTGTTTGGAACCAACATTTTTCTATCAAAGCTCAATCAATTCTTATGAATCAATCAATTTGAGAAGTGATTCGATCACCATTTTTCCCTCTTTGCAGTTAGATCCATCACTTAACAGTATTTTACGTTTGCACCATAAGTTAGAAACAAAGAAAAGGCCCAAAATGTATGCTAAAATGATACGGAACGTCTTTAAAAACCATTTCAAAAATGCTTTTTACATATTGAAATCAATAAAAAAACATTGAAATCCTAAAAAGACGGCCTATCACTTACATAATGCATACATACTTAGCCCATTATTTCATACATCTCTAAATTTACAGTAAAAGTATGGAATGTCATAGAAGAAGCAAAATGACACTGTCATCTGGAATATTTGATTTTTAAAAGTCATGCCTTTATTTTAAAATGTAGACATGTAAGCAGTGAAATATGTATTACCAACAACAAAATGAACAGTAAATATTTATCAGAACATGCAAAATCAGCAATAATCTGCTGTTCCAAATAAGCACTTTAACGTGGATCATTATAATGAAGCAGAAAAGTCATGGCAAAGCCATTGTCACGAACCCCGAGCAATAGGAGCACTGCTACTTACAGCGACACGGAAGGATGCTCAGACAGGGAGCCTTGCCAAAAAGGCTGCAGGTGTCGCTGTCAACGAAAATGTCGCCACTTTTGGTGCGATATCATGTGTTGCCGAAAAATGTGGCGCAAGTGCTGTAGCCAGTGCCGGAAGTGTTGTAGTAAATGCCGAAAGTTTTGGCGATGCAGATGTCGCATGACGAAACGCTTTAAAAGAAAGTGCAAAGATTTTTGGCTTTGTCGAAACTGTTGCTGGGAGTTCACTCCAGAAGATTATGACAAGAGCCAAACGCAACCTCCCAGAAAATTTCCCCCTCCTCAACCCGCACCCAAAATAACTAGACGTGAAGCTCACGTGGAATATATTAAAAGACGTTCTAAAGGCTCGAAGCATAGATTAGATATTCAGATGATTCCAAATGTAACCGATGTTTATTATTATACTATTACCACTCCGAATTTTAATAAAAAAGAACATAAGTTTTGAGCCACCTATCGTCACAGACATATTTAACTCTTCGGTTTCTGCAAATTACAAGGGCATTTGTGTCATAGTTTAATTTACTTTATAATCATATCATTCTTTTTAATTGAAAATAACGAGAATATCAAGTCTGTAGTGCATTTGCACTTTACATATGTGTAGACTTATTTTAAAAGAATTGAAATAAATAAACTATGTAAACTATGCTTTTTTGTTGCGTAAAAAATAATAAAAGTATAGAAGTGAAGAGTTGCAAAAGTAATCCATTTAAAGTCAAAGGCTCAAGAGACATTTTTTCGCCTAATAAACGTGCAAAATATCTTAACCGAACGGCTGACTTCCCCGGAAACTCTGTCATCGATAACATTAGCGGCATTGAGTGCCAGTCGAGCTTAGAGTCGAACCATAGTCTTGAAATAAAATCTCATGTGCTCACAAAATCCACTTCGCAACTCTTTTCAATGCAAAGTATATTCAGTATCAAATGGCGACGTCAATTTCGTAAATATGAAAAAAACTCGAACGCGTTTCGCAGAACTGAGTTTAAATTAGCCAACAAAATCAAGGGTAAGATAAAAACGAATCATAAAATTAAAGACAAGAAAGACATACTTATTCTTCATGTACCAAAGCATTCTAGTAACACGTCTACAGAGGGCACATCAACTGCGACGCATAGTATCACTAGAGAAAGACCTTTAATTATTAGGGACGAATCTTGGCAGGCGATAAACGTTAAACACACTCCAAAACCGCAGAAATTATGCCGACCAGGAGAAGTGTTCATAAAAAGAAACTCTCTCAAACATTTAGTCTAAGTAAGCACGTAGTGTTATTTTGGCATTTTATATTATTTACGTTAGCTTAATCCAAAAGTAATTAAATACACCTTTAATTAATTGGTCGTTAGTACTAGACTAGTTTTGCACTGTCGGCGTCTTTTTATGAGAAGCAGAAGGAGGAAAGCAAAATGGGGAGACCTATGTGCAACAGTGGAATGCGATAGATCAAGGCATACGAATGAGTGAATATTATCTTGGTGGGTCCATAGAAGGCGTTTGGTGACTTAAAGCTGATAGAAAAATACCCAATATTATAAAGGTGGCCTTATCTTTTTACGTGTAAAACTGCAACATTTCCTAATAGCAATTTCGGCATATCCATTCGATATGTAACTCGCCTTATCCAGCAGACTGCGTTTATTTTTTAAGGAAATTCTAAAGCTAAAAGAAGACGATCGTGTTCGTCACGTGGGCGTGTCGAACGTAAACGAAGAACAGTTGGCGCGAATGAGCAGCGTGGCGCGACCTGCCTGCCTCCAGGTGGAAGTCCACGCGCTGTGCCAGCAGCCGGCCTTGGTGGCCGCCGCAGCCAAGCTCGCCATCCCTGTCGTTGCCTATTCACCACTCGGTTCTAAAGCTCTAGCTGATGTCCTTGCAGCAAAAACTGGGTAATTTCGCTCTACATTTATGGCGTTTAAATAGTAAGAATTAAATTCCGTAAAAAAAAAAACTATTTTAAATTATGTTATTTAATTAGGAAGTCTTAGTCCAATGAATTTTGAGACTATTTATTTCAAACCTTATATTTTTTGTTATTACATCAAAAGGCACATAATACAGCCCTGTATTGAGTATATGATGATATAATTTTATGAATATAAATAATAAAAGAGACCCAAGTACACTACCTTGAAGAACACCATAAAGGTATATTGTGCAAGTATTTAAAGTAATTAATTTAAAAATACCGTAGTTAAAACTTAAGGAATTACAACATATTGCTACCAATCATTTAAATAGGACTCCTATGTTCCTATAAGATGATTGAATAAGTTGTATTTTTTATTTGTTAATAAAAACTTCTTGAACAGGAGCAAGTATAGCAAGGTTTGTGGATTTATGCTTTGAAAGCCCTATTAATCTTCATTTATAGTATTTTGCTGAAGTATTTCGTCAAAATAGGCAAAGCATAAGAACAGTTTTTGACATATTTTGATGGGTCAAGTAAACATACGTTTTATAATGAATATCAACCCTTATATATAAAGGTGTTATCTTGTTCGTTTCGACGTGAAGAAAGAATTATCTTCCTTGATTTAAATGCTTTATATACTAAAGGATTTAATTAATATAGACGCGAGTACCCTGACCTCCTTGCGTTGGAGGCAGTCAGACGCGCCGCGGCGGCGCATGGTCGTTCTCCTGCACAAGTGCTGCTGCGCCACCTTCTCCAGCGAGGACTCGCTGCCATACCTAAGAGCACCAACCCAGAACGAATTAAACAGGTAATTTATTTTGTTTTGAAACTTGAATGAAGGAAATGTTCGAAATGTCTGTTTTTTCAGCTATTGGTAGGTAATACTAGGCTCCACTCGCGTGGAATTTCACCTGCCACCATTTTTATAGCAGATGAGATATAGTTATTTTCTTTTTATTTTTTGGTGTAATTGTTAAAACGTCGGCTATTACAGCAAGGGTTCTGGGTCCGATCTCCGGGCGGTACAAACATTTGTGTGCATAGACATGTCTGTTTGTATTGGTCTGTGTGTTTTCTATGTAGCATATCGTAGGGTCCCGTTGTAGGTTCGACCTGTCCCTTCCTACATGCATTATCCGGCAGGTACCAAGTCGCTTTTCATCCCCCAAACATATACCTACAAATAAAACATTTATGGGTAATTTCACACGTTTACATCTACCGCTAAAATAGGTTCTTCTTAACGACCTCCCATCCCTCGTTGAGACTCTAGCCTAGCCTGCTACAGTCCTTTCCATCTACACCATACTCATGCCTTATTTTATTACAATATACATCACCACGAAGTAAGGTTAGCATTTGAATTTTACGAATAATAAATATTGCCTGCTTGAAAAATTTATTAACAAGTATTCTTGTATTATGTTGCCAGAACGTTTCCGTGTGGGACTTTGAGCTAACACCTGCAGAGATGGAAGAGCTGAATGCCCTCGACCGCGGGGAGAGGGGACGCATCTGTGACTTTAGCTTCTTTTCTGGGATCGAGAAACACCCCGAGTTTCCCTTCAAGAAATAGCACTAAGTCATCGCAGTTCGGCTGTGTCCACATTATAGAAAAAATAATTCCTTTATTAAATGAATATCACTTAATAAAAACTAACATGACTTTTATTTTCCCTCGTTGTGCTTAGAGTTTCTTTATATTTTGGATTATAAAGTCAGAAAAGACTCATATCACCTCGGACGACCTGCATATGTTCTTCACCATCATTAGATATATATAGTCTACTTTGTCCACTGCATAACATTAGCCTCCCCTAAATGCATCAAGCTCTAGCATTCAACATCCATCAGCTACACGTCACCTAAGCTATACCATAGAGTAACTTATATACTGGGTAAGCCATACTTAGCTTCGTACCTAACTATCTACCTTCTTCCAATTAAAATATCTAACCCTGCGGCTATGCCAGGCTTTACGGCAGGAGCTGCTTTAGGTATATGGATCCATACACCCCATAGTAATATTTAAATTTTACTTACCAGGATTAAAATTCGACGAAAAACATTCAAAAGTTAAAAAATGGATCCCTTAGCCTTGTAAATCTTGTTTAAATACTGCTTAGGTGACTTAATCAAAGTTAGAACTTCGCACACATTCCATATTCAGGCGGTCCATTTGTATGCACCCCAAGCCAATATGAATTACAAAATAAGCTCTACCAGTAAACGTTTCCATTTCGTCATTTATAGGTATTTAAATATAGCTATGTAGCTTATAATCACAAGTAGGTACCACTAACTAAACGTTGTGCTTTTCGCTTCGCTTCAACCTATCGTAGTCTACTGCTGGACATCTTTTTCTTCGTCTTCCCCATACTGCGCTTGATATCCCAGTCCTCAGCTTTTCCCATAGTGCTTTTATAAGATTGCGAAAATTTTGGGTTTATAGTTGCTTTAAGAAAACCATGACTACGGTAACATCATTCTTACCGATTTACAATCCCACATATTAAAACTTTTGGTTTATCTACGAGTAGGTATGTTGACAAGTTCTCACTCGCAAAACAGACAGTGAGACTGCAAAGAGAAAACCGTGATCCTTATGCTAGATTATGGGTGTATGGACTAGCCGAGAGTCTACACCTTAATTGAAACTAAACTGTATTTTACTGTTAAGATATCCTAACAGTGACTATTTCAATCGCCATCGCGGCATAAAGAACTTCAAGACCGAGATTTCGCTCCGGCCGGCTTAGCACATCGTCAGGACACTTTGTAGGGTTGACCTGTCTCTTCCTATTCGCATCATCCGGCACGTACCAAGTCGCTTATCTTTAATATTACAAAGTGTTCAGGACGGTCAAGACGCTCACCTGACGGTAAGTGATACGCCTGACTATAACAGAGTGGCTTTGATGAAGACCAACAACTGATAGACAATTATTATTCTCCATCAATGACGCACTGCGTCCGACACCCGTAACAACAGAAATCGATTTTAATATTTGGTAGTTGTGTCAATGGAACCGCGTTTCAAAATTACAAGACGCTTAATATTCATTATACTTGCATTTATTCAATCAGTATTTGATGCAAAACTTTGTACACCTAAGGACCTTTACCTTCATTTACATTGCCGCAGTAGCGTGATTCCCAAAAGTTAAGTACATACTATTAGGTGTCAGAACATTATTCTCGTTATTAATTAAAATGTCAGTGATCTTAAGAGGTGCCTTCAAGTTATATTATTATCTAAACGAAGAAATCGCTGGTAAATATTTTTTGATCAATGTTAACTAAATAACAGTTTTGGCCTTATTCCGCCTAATGTGAGGCACAAGGTCATGTATAGTAAGGATGGTCACAAATGTGTTTATTCACAAAATATCGTTTCACAATAACACGATAGATTTCAATAGGGTATTGTTCTTAGGAGCTTCCTTAATTGCCTTTTTATATAAACTTGAAATCATTAAAATTAAAACGCATCTGAAGTAACCACTTACCTAAAAATTAAATAGCCCTAACCTAACTTATAAAGTTATAGTAATTTATATATACTATATTATGTTTGTGTATATTGAACAATACAACACACTTATTAATCCATAGTACCTAGTGTCCATGGACGGTGGTGTCACCTAACATCCGTGAACCTTCTGTTCTATGAGTTAAAAAAATGTGTCTATAACGAATACCGCCAGTGCTTTTATTAATTACAGATGCAAGAACCAGAACTGGTTCTTGATGAGGACGCCATGGCCTGGGCTTGCGCTCATGAACTATCCTCTGATAGTATTCCGTTGGTTGCCAAAGTACATGGAACGACGGCCCGCTACGACTTACGAACCTTTATTGCTGCGTATAATGTATACAAATTGTCGGCTGCTCCTATGTAGTATACCAGGTACACCTAAATGTACATGCATAACAGTTGTCTTATAAATGCAGATTGGATCTTACTAAAGCATTACTAACAAAAGCATACTTAGTCCTCAGTCTTTTTATTTGCATGCTGTGTTTACATAAAGATTTCCTACATTTAGATAGTGCTAGTTTTCGTAAAAGTATTTCTTTCGCTGTTAACCGAATCTTAAGTCCCGGTTGTTTCTTCGCTAAACATTCGAGTGGGAATTAAAACCTAAGAACCAGATACTTAACCAAAGTTGACACGAATTGATGACAGGCTTTGAATAGAATGAATGCGAAATATGTGTAAATTCAAAGAATTCAGTATTTTTTTGCTCCTAAAGAAGGCAAAGAGCCCGTAGTAACTCATATTTTAGTCCACCCTCGTATCAAGAAGAAGAAACAATGTATGCGCAAAACCCAGACATTATTTATTTGATCAAACATAACTTCATACTGCAACTGCTATTAAAATGCATTATTATTATTATTCATTTCACAGAGTTTAGTTCTAGTTGGCTAAACCATTAATAAACTAATTTGAACCTTGTGACGAAGGGCCTAAGTATCGAATATGTTGGCGCGTATGCTACATGTACTTCATCATAAAACTAGTGGATCTTTTGGATACGGTAAATACAATTATGCTTATACTAAGCTTATGACTCATTATGAGATTTTAATATTGTATTACAACACGGAAATTATTTTCCAGGTTTTTTTTTTTGCGTAAGAAACAAAATCAAGTGACGTTCCTCCACGTATATCACCACTTCGGAATGGTAGCCGTGTCCTGGGTATGTTAAATGGTGCCAGGCAAGTACATTACTTTGAGCCCGTATTCTAGAACGATACTCAACAATCTCACCGTTGACCTTTACTTAAATTGAGTTAGAAAGGGATGCTTCTATTTATCGTATCGTTTCGATATTTGATTCTCGTAACGGGCCTAAACTATTCGCTATGTAAAGTACCTACTTATAATTCATATTACCTACTAAAACATTTAGTACACAGTCTAGGCAGCCGGAAAACTAAATATCACTTCACATAACACCTCTTTCGTTGTTCGGTAAGATAACATCATGATCATATGAAGATATCTAGAGCCCTGAAAACTGTAGCCTTCATACCTGTAATAATATTCAATTCCACTCACAATCATTTCAGTTGTATAGACCACTACTACAACTGCAAGGATTTCCCTCTCTTAATTTGTCGTTGAGGGATTCATACGTCCCGCTAATACACTGTGTCGACTTGTTCAGTTGTGAAGTCAGCTCCAGAGCCTCGATCGTTGTTCGGCAGGACGCAAAACGAGCTTTTACCTTGATACGTAGTAACAATGATATTCTGTATATATAAAGGTAGATACGCCATCCGTGCCTCAAAAATGAACCGCCGAAGAGAGTACAGTTTGTACTCTTTTGAAATTCGAAATATATGTATGTGTGCTGTTACCTACTGCATTCGGAACACTTTTTTTTCGATGTTTTGTGAGCATATCACGTATCCATACTTTTTTACATCATTGCGTAGTAACTCGTGAACTCTTAATATAAGTAATCATATTTTTTGTAGGTGCCATGTTATCCTTCTGTGACCGCGAATTCTTTCGTACATATTATTATGTACCTGTATTACCTACTGAGCACATGGGACGAGAGCTATAAGAAGTCCTTCTGGTGGAAAAAACACGTCACTCAAATACAAATGAGTTCATTATAAAGACATAAATTATTTTTTAAATACCACCGTTATCAAACAGCGCAATCTAGCCCTAATTGTTTTACTGGTAGGTATGAACTTAAGCACAGATAAACATATTTTACGCCTTTTTTGTGTATTAAAAAAAAAGGAAATACGCGTAGACAACACCCACACCAATTTTCATGCTCACACTACGCTACTTCTAAACTATTACCTACACCACACGGGTCATCCAAGCAGCGCCGGATCTTCAATTTTTTTTGGGTGGCGGCAAAAATTGTGAAATGCCGCCGCGCCCACTTTTATTTATTTTTACCTTTATCATCCTATATTTTTTTCTAATTTATATAATAAGTTCTCTAATTTATTGACATTTAGACAAGCTGCAACTTTTTACGCAGCTGTGATCAGTTTCAGAGATATTACATCTCCTTGTCTTAATCCTTGGTGCCAATGATTGTGTAAGTTCTTCATGTACTCCACCTGACATAGTAGCGCTCTCGTACAAACATCTAACAATTCGATATAGCAGTAGTAAAGTCAGGCACCGTTGTAGGGAATGAAGCACAGCCCAAGACTCGATCGAATCGAAGGCTTTCTCATAGTCACAAACGCCAAACATTATGGTCGGTTATACTCTCCGGTCTTCTGTATAACCTGCCGCAGCGTATGTGATATGTAGTCTATGGTGCTGAAGCCTTTGAGGTACCCGGCTTGTTCGGGGGCTGGAAGTCGTCAAACCTATGCGCGAGACGAATCATGATGACCTCTGGAGAATAACTTGAAGATGTGGCACAATAGCGTAATGGGTCGGTAATTAGTTTTTTTGTAATGTGATTTTTGTATATCATTGACGTTCATAAGTGCTTTTTGTAAGCCTAATTTAAATAAATGAATTTTGACTTTAACTTATCATAGCGGAATATTAGGCTCTCTCCAAGCGAATACGAAAACTCGTTCGTAGGGAATTCTACTGTTTCAATACAAGGCTAATTACGGACCTTATTGAGGAGAACAGGGGCCCAAAGTTTTCAAAAACCACTGGGAGGAGCTTTCTGCGTGAAACTTAAGATAGCAGATGGCCAACTACTCATTTACGCAACAGATCCTGGAAGAGATTGGAAATTCTATGGACGACTGTATTTTCGAGCGCTCATCGGCCACAGACCGAAGACAGCGAAGATCTACGTGCCCCACTAAGGCACCATTGTACGTAGGATCCCGGATGTTAATGTTAGCGAAATTAGTCAGCACTGGAGCATCTGAGAAGTGGAACTCCTAAACACGGGGAACCCATCGCTAGGGATTAGGTGAGCTCGTTTAATGACGTCATCTACCAGGGAACTACACTGGAGGCGTGGTCCAGTAGCGTTCTTTAAGAAGGATGATAAAACTCTCTTGAAGAATTATAGATCGATAGCGTTTCTGATAAACGTCTATACAGAGTTGTCACAACCAGTATACGTCGGTGGCGTCCTTCTCCGATTGTCCAAGAATACGTTTAAGTAAACGTATCCTATCGTATTCTCTCGAAATTGTGCCGGTCAAGTTTGGCCCAAGTGGCCAAGACTTGGCCAGGGAGGCTAGTAGGAGGTTCATTTGGGCTGGGCGGCATTAGGCAAGTTACATCAAATCTTCACGTCGACGATTCCGCAACACTTTAAGACAAAAATCTTTGAGAAATAACGTCCTACCCATACAACATACGCAGATGAGACATGGACACTGACAATGGAGCGTGCTATGCTGGAAGCTCTTATAGATAAAATCAAAATGATATTATCCGCAAGAGAACTAAAATTACCGACATAGTTCGCCAGATTAGCAAACTGAAGTGGCAGTGGGTAACGTATGTCGCAGAACCGATGGCCGTTGGAGCAGTCGAGTTCTGGAGAGGAGACCGTCTTGGCAAGCGTAGCGTAGGACGCCCTCTGGCCGATGGACCGACGACTTGCGAAAAGTCGCTGGTGGAGGCTGGATGAGAAAAACGAGGACCGGTATGGCTGGCGCAAATGGGGAGACCAATGTCCGCAGTGGACTACGATAGGTTGAATAGAGAGGGAAAAGGTTTAATCACCTTTCTTGAAGAAGAGCACCACCACGCCATTGCTCCTCACCTTTGGCGTCGCACATCACCGATTCCGGAATTAAGAGCTTCTGAAGGGTTCTAGCACTGGCGTGCCCCCTACTTTCAAAAGCTCTGCGGTAAATCCGTCGTCGCGGGGGTCTTATAACACTAAGCTGTTTCAGAGACATCCTAACTCAGCAAAAAAAGAGCAATGTCATTTAAAAAGTTACAATTTATCATTATTGGTATTGATTTAATCAATATTAATCAATTAAGTTCTGTAATGAAATAAGACTACTTGCCTCAGCATTTTCGAAGTCACACTGGATGAAAAGACGTTTTATTTCAATTTATTTTGTATATTTTCCTTAAGCGTGGTCGCTTGATGCAATGAAAAGGAGCTGAAATGTTTATCTTTCATTTTTTTTATTGGTAAAAGCAGCTAAGTTGGCATCATTAACATAGAGAAATAACTAGGTAACTTTGAAATAATACACTGCTGCCCTGGATAGATATCGGAGAGAGTTTTTGTATATAGCGTCATTCCCAGATCGCGGCTGCACGCGCCTGCTGACCGTGAACTGCGATTCCTGCGTGTGCCTATTTAGAAATATGCAAAACAATGTAATGGTTGAGTAACATGCCTTACTCCGCGCCCCGGGTATCCGTCGAATTTCTATGGCCACAATATCTGCACTTGTAATAGTAATTTTTCCGTGGCAAGTAAGGTAAATGATGAGTGGTCCATTAGTCGGTTTGCCGCCCCTGACCGTGCGCCCGGGGCACGTGCCCCGTCTGCCCCCCCCTAGATCCGGCCCTGCATCAGTATGATATTGCAATATAATTGGACGGACATTTCAAATTGGGTATTTTGATCTTTTTATATGACGTTTTCGATGGAATATCTGTAGCCAAGGTGCACCAAGGGCAAGTAAGATGGTATTTGGCACATGAACAACAGCAACAAGGGTTCTTTTCGGATTAAATGCAACATCTCACGCAGGACTGCACATGAAGGGAAATTAGTATTGTACGATTCACGAAAGAAGACTATGCGCAGAAGTCATTTTTTAGGTCCTATTGGGGGTACGGCAGAGGGGCGGGAGTAATATTGTAAGAGCGGGGCCACGCCATTGGTCGGCGCGCCATTATGTCTAGATTACGCTTCCAAAAAGCCATCCATTCAAGTCCGATTATTTGTTACTTTCTACAGTGAACCTGACTTTCTTACCTTACTTATGTACAGGATAATCTATATATTATTATGTTTTGAACGATCGATTATTTTAAAACAAAACTATATACATTTTACATACACATTAAATGTAAAAAATATAGGTAGTCATCTCATTTTTAAGCGCGTTTTCTTGTACCTGTTTCAGATCCAGTTTTCACTGATCCTGATCCATTTTATTTTTCTGGTTGCGTCACGAGAGTGCGCCTTCCCACGGGAACCGGCCTATATACTAATTCCACAGAACCTTTTCATGGTTATACTGTTCTGCGACTTTTATTATAAAGCCTACTTAAGGAACCCTAAAAAGCTTAATTCAATATAATATTTTAAAGATTTTTTTAAGTTATAATAAAACTGTATAAGGCGTAGGTATTACCTATCCTCTAATATCTTTTTCAAATATATTTACTTTTACACATGTTGTGTTAAAGTCTTAAAATGGCTAAGCTATATTATCTACTCTACTACTGACACAATCGAGTAATGACAAGTATCCTGGTATCCTTACCGCTCAAATCTCTACTTATTCTCATTATATAAATTGTATTTTAATAAATATATAATATTAATAAAAGCCATGTTGTCATAAAGAAGTGGAATCTAACTACATATTAAGTTGTCTTGGATTAAAGATTAAATCACAAATTTAATGTCAGATAAAATTCTTTGTGGACACAAGTCATGTTGTAGTGAAATAAATTCAGACATATATTTAACAATTGTTTTAATTTCTTTATCTTTCATGTTACTAGTTTGCAAAATCCACAAGTACTTTAATTTTTCTATTTATAAGGGCTTTAGAATCATATAAATGACTTTAGGTAAATAATGTACCTATAAGAAGGAGTTACAAATAGGTGACATCATCCTTAATATAAGTCATCAAACTGATATTCAGGGTATACAAAAACAAACTTCTGAAGTTTGTATGTTTACATTATCCAAACACGCAAACAATGTCTTTTGATGAATAAACAAGTGGATTTTCTTGTATAATATTAAACCAACAATGTATGTTGATGTCTCTGCGCTACAGCACCTTTACTATATAAATTAGTCCTAATTAAAAAAAAAATCAAATGTCAACGTCTTTATTTATCATATCACAAACAAATATGTTCTGAACAATTTGAAAATAAATCTATTTACGTATTATTAATAATGACCTATTATTTAAAGATTTATACATTTTTGAGCACTATGTGCATTAGGGTTGAGATTAGCTATGTCACGATGACACAACGTAGTCACATGGTTAAAGAACACTTGTTTACTTACTTCGATAAACAATAAATTAGTTTATTGTGTATCTAAGTTTACTTAATAAGAAATATATAACGCCCAAAATTACATTATGGACGGATATTTAAAATACTACGACTAACTTATCATAATCACTGCACCTACAAGGGATAACTATGAGATCTACCCATTAATATTTTTATATATCGAGAAATATCTCTTATATTATTTTTTCTTAAAATATTACCAGTACGCCATATAAATAACAACCTTTATTGCATTTTAATACAATTTACGTATTATAAAAAGGCACATAACATTATACTTTAAAATGTTCCTAGTATGATTGGCTCAGTCGCGTATAAAGATTCTGTTTGACAAGTTCTATCACATTTGATTGACTAAAAGCGTCGATTACAGCTTTTGTAAGACATAAACTAGTAGTTGAACCATCTACGTCGTCTTCATCTGACGGCTTATCAATATTAGCATACTCTTTTATATTATTTTTTATTAAATTAACCAGATCCTCACTAGATATTTTCGGTACGACCTCCAGATTATTGGCTTCTGTCTCCAATAGAATTTTTAAATCGTATTCCTCTAATGGCGGGACTGCGACGTCATCTTCACAAGTCTTCTGGCGCTTCACCCGACGCGCCTTCCGTCTATTGTCTAAATAGGTGTTCGCGACAGTTTCCAATTGCAAAAACAATACAGCCAATGGTGTATCGGAAATGTCATCCTGAAAAAACATTAAACATTTACTTACCTTTTAAACTTGGAATCATAAGCTTTATAAGGTAGGTCTGTCTTTAACAATAATGTTATTTTCCGTTTAATGTTTTTGCATCATGTTTAGATAATTTAATAGAAAAATTAAAAATATTTACATTACAATAAAATAAGGCTACATTAGACCACAATTACTATAATTCGTGTTGCTATTAAATAACAGTTAGTAATTTTAGTACAATAATATCATTATACTGCAGTACTACCGACTGTACCAAAACTTAAAATCGGAAGTACTACTTTTGCTGCTAAATATTAAAACCACTCCATATTATATGTTGATATGTTAACTATTGACAGTAAGGCAATACTAACGACAATGTTACCGAAGAGCAGATCCCACATTAAGATAGATTTCATATAATAAGTTGTCTAACAATACTTCATATTAAGAAATATCATACTGATAAACAAAATACAACAATCTGTAGGCAAAACAGTACCCACGTATTTTCAAAAAGGCTATAAAATTTGTTTCTGTTACGTAAGTAGAAGTGGCATCACAGTCGACATATATAAAACCTGATATCATCAAAGTTGAGTCACATCAATTAAACTAAATAAGTGCCTACGGAAGTTATTACGAAACTTTTTATTAAAGAGTTATTTGTTAAAGTTGTGGTATTCCTCCGCAAGCCACATGTATAATGAAGCCCTGAAAGCCACATAAGACCAACAGAGTCAGTCATAAAGAAAATCTTACAGCTTTAAATACATATGAATTACTAATATGACAAACTATTATATTTAATGTAACTAAACTTACTTCATTTGGGTTGACCAACAACTTTGCAGTCTCTTGAGGCAAATCTTTACATATTTGGGCCACTAGTATCTTGATCAAAGCCTCTGACACGCGAGTCGTAGTATCTTTATCCTATAAATAAATAAGAATTCATAAAATATAAAAATGTAAGTATAATACGGCGACAACCCATTTGGTGAAATTGGTTGAAATGTCGGCTCTTACACCAAGGGTTCCGGGTCTCGATCCCGGGCAGTACCAACATTTGTGTGCATGATAATGTCTGTTCGGTAATGATAATGTATTAGTCTAGGTGTTTCCATTTATGATATGTATGTATCAACAAAAATGTCATCAATCATCATCATCATCTTAGCGAAATTCCCAGTTACTTTCGGAGCTTGCGCTCCGAAGCCCAAGGTCCGACACTTTCTCTTCCACTTTGCACGATCTTTAGAATCCATAACTGTTACACCATTAGCCCGCATGTCATCCCTTACGACGTCAAGCCAACACTTCTTAGGCCTGCCCCTTCTACCGGGACTGGGCGAAGGTGGCATGGCCAGACATTTATTTCCCACGTAGCTTGCTGGTTTCCGTAAAACGTGGCCATACCAGCGTAGGCCACACTCCTGCAGCTTGTCTGCAATGTCACGAACATGAAGACTACCTCGGATGCGGGAGTTTCTAACGCGATCTTTCCGCGTGATCCCACACATCCATCGCAGCATGTTCATTTCCGTGACCCGCAGCTCGTGCCTGTGTCGCTCAAGTATCGGCCACGTTTCACTGCTGTACAAAAGGACAGGCCTAATGATGGATTTATAGACCTGTCCTTTCAGCTTAACCGGCATTTTGGGGTCACAGATAACACCAGTCACCTCACGCCATTTGGCCCAAGCCGCGGCAATACGTGCCTTGACGTCGCAATCGATGTCTCGATAAATAGAAACACCAATACAAACTAACATGTTCAAGCACACAAGTCCATTAAGTATATTCAGATTTTTATTAAAATCAGGTAAAGTTAGGTTGTAACCTATTCAAGACACTTACATGGGGCAACCAAACATTTAGTGTAATATTCAAAGGTTCAATATTTTGTACATAATGCCACCAGCCCCGAGGCACGAGGAGCGCATCGCCCGCCGCGAGTTCGACCATACGTCCCCCCGTGAGACCTGCAAACAAATCATCCTGTCTTATGTTATTGTGTACTCTCTCTCTTCAACCCATCGCAGTCCACTGTCCGACATAGATCTTCCCCATTTTGTGCCAGAAATCCTCTTCTCATTCAGACTCGACCAGCAACCTTTCGCAAGTCACCAACGACTTATTACTATTAATTCCAAAATAGTCAATAGGTTGTATAAAATTAGATGACATATAAAAATACTAATATAGATTTGTACTATAGTAATAAATAAAGAAAAAAGGTACCTATCTAAAATATTTTTAAATTTATTTATTTATTCTCAGTAAAAATATTTAATGGTCCAAAATACTTAATAAAAAAAACAAAATATCTTCAGCATTAAAAAAAAACAAGGCTTATACCATTAAAATCATCAAGGTTGTTGGGGCAGTAGAAGTTTAGTTCACTGTAAACACTGGACTCTTCATATGGTACCCTTGTGGGTTTCAAACCACCTGTTTCAGGTGGGAAAAGTATCCATCTCTTTCTGAAATTCACAACTCACATTATTCAAAATATCAAGCATGCTTATTTGTTGGTCAAATAGTAATAGAATGTGATCAAAATGTACAGTACAGGGATATATATATTATGTCTAAAAACTACTCAATCAACTCAACTTTAAACACAATTTATTAATTGATTATGTTAAGGTAAATATTGGGAATTTTTCTATCAATCTCTCCGTAACTATACTAAAAATATTTACAATATTATACAATCAAAAGTTGGGTTGACCAAATTGTTAAAGACAATTTTATTATTACTTGCCAATAAAAACTTTTAAATGGTGAAATACATTTGGAACATTTCCTTGAAATATTACACTAAAAATATATTTAAAGGTCTTATTTTCATATAGCAAACTATTAAGTTTTACTGGACAGCACTAGTTATGAATGACAAGTGATAAATGGTGTGGAGAATTTGGTAGTGTGACATACAGGGAAAACATCTTATTAGTCACACTGTTGTGACCAGTACCAGTTTTAATAGTATTCATCATTTTTCATACAAATTTCTTGTGATTTGTTTTCTTTACATAATATAAATTATATAGTAACAACACTTACATGCCATAAATTTGGGCCACAATATTAAAACCATAAGTGTCTTGATGAGTAGGTGTATGAGCACCTTTGCTGCCTACCCAAAGAGTGGTATCAGCAGCACCTTTGTCTGGGTAACCAAATTCCTTCCATGACACCTCCTATAAAATAATTATTTAATATATTTTCAATAAAACTTTAAATCCTTTATACATATTCACTCACGGTATTCACCTTCATAAAATCTGTATCGCCACTAAACCATTGATGAAGATATTTATAATCGAAATACATCCAGTCCTCACTGGTCTCCAAACTTTCAAGAAAGTTTTTAAATGTCATTGATTTGACATGACATCTACGTTCCCAGCAAGGTTCGTCGCTCATAAAGTTCCTCTTCATGCAGCGGAAGGGGATCTCACGATCACCGAACACTGCGCACCACTTCTCCACATTCCACTCACTTATAGGCCAATTTTTGACAGATCCTCTAAACACTAAAGGTACGTTGCTTTTTGCAGTAAGACTGCGAATAATGTCACCGTTGAGTAATGAAGACATTTCAGAGATTCTTGCAAAATATCATGACAAAAGTTAGCTAATGTTGCAGTTCAAGTTAAAATCAAATAAAGGAAGGATGTTGCTTGGCGAGGAGCAGGATGATGCGATCCTTGTACAACAAATCACTACTTAAACACACATAAAGATCTTCGTGAGATGTGGAAAGATTTCGCGGAATTGTGTTGTGACACAGAGTGACACATGAACACTGACGTCTGCACTGACATACATAGTTTTTTTGTAAAAGACTTAGGTCATACGAGACACTGCCTCATCATTAGTATGTGATTTTTTATTTAATTTTTGATGAGATAAGTGATATATGATTACCGATGCATGATAAATGAATTCCCTCCACTTGCCATAATGCTTAGGATACACATGCCCGGTTTGGAAGGGGACGCGCGTGGTTACCAAACTGGAATGTGAACATCCCAGTAGCACTTTTTTGATTGTTGTTTTTCGAAGATAGCTTTTATAGTTTTGCTTGTCACATTTTGTATTCTTAAATGGTTTCCGTAACCATCAGGATCTTCTTCATGCATTTCTCCTTAGCAGAAAACTATTTGCTCCTAATTCTTCCCTTTTACTAATCCAATTTTTTACCCAAACCCTTCTTTTTTTCTTTTTAACCATCATTTATTTAGCTACACATTCAGTTGCTGGTGAAAACAAATTTTTTTTTAATTCCCTGCGATTGTAATGCATTTAACTGACGCTATAACTCCAGAACGCACGAACCGATTTCCACGGTTTTGCATTCGTTGGAAAGGTCTCGGGCTCCGTGAGGTTTATAGCAAATAAAATTCAGGGAAATTTCAACAGAAGAGCGGGAAAATCTTTTTTCACATACAGCGACATCTCTGATACATAGCATGTATTACAAACCAATATTTTAAGTAGATGGCATCTTTTGATCACCAAACGAAATGTTACATAAAACGAAGCCATCTGGTGGCGAAACGGAGTTCGCCGGGCTAGTTAAGTATAAAAATCATCAACAAAAACTATCGACACTGCCACAGCACTATTTTTCATACAAGAATACTCCCTATTTTTTTCTGCGGGAAAAATAGAAAATATAGAAAAGTAGCATGCATAAATCAGGAAAGTTCCTGATTTATGCATGTGTATCCTCGCCTTAAAGTTGTGTAAAAATGTGGGATTTTACTGAAACTTTGTACGCGGACTTCTTAAGAGAACTCAAAGTCATCCCATTGCCGCGTTGCACTGTTTTGTTTCATATGCACAAACAACACCATAATAAAATAGAAAATAACCCACTAATGATATGGCAGTATTATGCACGACTTTAGCCTACTCCAGATAGAACGAATAAAAAAAGGTATTGGTTTTTTTTATTAGAGATTTGTTTACTGTTTTGACTTGAGTTATCAAAGAGTATTTTATTATATAGTAACTTCTTACACCACCTCTATTTTCTTACCTTATTTTAAAGATTGAATTTGTTAATTTCATAGGTTAATTCATATTGATTTTATTTTTAAACAAACAACCTTAACCTCTCACCTGTAAAACCTGCAGCCCAGGTTAAAAATTGGTACTTGGTGCGCTTAAATAAATTGAAGTATTTAGAAAACTGAAAAACATATTATTGCTATACAAATGTGTATTGAGAATTAATTTGTGTTTAAGTTTGGGCCATGGAACCTGTAGTGATATCGGATTTCTTTTCGTGCGAAAAACGTATTAGTGTACAATTTCTCGACTTAGTTGATGAATTAAATGATTCATTAGAGCAGCTACGTCTCCCTCCAGAAATAAAATGCATCTATAATCCGACTATTTATGCGAGAAATACATTTGAAATATATGTGACAAAGTACTGCAGTACAAAGAAAGATATAATGTACTTCGGAATGAATCCTGGCCCATGGGGAATGTCTCAGACAGGAGTAAGACAAACGTATTTTGCATGCTGTTATTGTAGATATGTTTTTTTTTTATGTAGACAATGTAAAGTAGATTTACATATTATTTTAATATAGAATTGAAATGTGATTAACATTAGAAGCTAGTGCATGATGATTGTTTATGTTTCTTATATTAATTATAGCATCAAACTTGATTAGCCTGTATGTTATGAATGTTATAAGGACATTTATTGTATAGGAATTTGCAACCAGATCGTTTTCGAGATTGCTGTAATCACATTAATTGGTACATGGCTCAAACTACAACACCTACTTGTTTCTTGTTGAATTACATTCTAAATGTGTATAGGTACATTTTGATTTGGCAGTACAACATAACTATTAAGTTCATACATAGGAGTGCATGGGTTTCCTCACATGTTTTCCTTCACTGGAAGAGCGTCAGTTTAACATACATATAATTTAGAAAAAACATTGGTTTGTGTTGGGATTCAAAACTGCACTGTCCATATCGGAAGGCAACAGTCTATGCCAATGAGCCACCAATGCTCCTAGTTGAAACTTCCTGTGTAGTAAATATTTAAGAAGTTATAGAATGCACTTATAACTGCACTGACAGTAGATTTTTTAATGACACTGTTTTGGCCATTTATTTTTAGGTACCATTTGGTGAAATAAGTTCTGTTAGAGACTGGTTACGCATAGAAGGGCCAGTTGAGAAACCACCATCAGAGATCCAGCCTAGACCTGTGAAAGGATTTGAATGCACAAGAACAGAGGTAATCTTAACTAAGATATTATTTTTACTTTGTTAAAGGTCTTATGAAGGAGGACTTCCATATATTACTTAATGTGGCTAACAGGATATAATACATTTTGTTAGAAGTCTCCCAGAGATTTCTCAACAAACAAGGGTAATTAAAGTGTCACACTTTTTACCACCATCTAAAGATATGCTGGGAAATTGCTGGATACATCTTTCCATCACAACCTTTTTATTGGAATGGGCAAAAATGTTTAATTTTGTGAGTAAAAAGTAACAAGATAGTTTTCTGCTCAGTCTAATAGTAATCTAGCCAAAAGTGCATACTCTTTGATTTTCCTTTATTAAACTGCATGGGCCTCTACGCCCATGTCTCACTTTTTTAATCATTAAATATATATAATTAAGATTTTGTTTTGCAGATAAGTGGAAAAAGATTTTGGGGATTATTCAAAAGTGTATGTGGGACTCCCGAAAACTTTTTTCGATCTAGCTTCGTGTATAATTATTTGCCACAACAATGGATGAAACCCAATGGCTGCAATCTCACACCGGGAGACTTCAGGGTATGTAGTTTTGCTAATTGAATATTTATATACCAAAATTAACTACATGCAAACAATGATATTCTGTATACATAAAGGTAGATACGCCATCCGTGCCTCAAAAACGAACCGCCGAAGAGAGTACAATATGTACTCTTTTGTTTAGGTAAATGTCTGCTCATTCGAAATATGTGTATGTGTGCTGTCACTGCATTTGGAACACTATTTCGATTGTTTTGTGAGCATATCATGAATCTATACTTTTTAACATCATTGCATGCAAACATGTATTGCTACAGTTGATGAACTGTCCACTATTGGAATTTGACCCTACTCAACGAGAGTGACAGTTTTTTTACTATGTTAGTTACCTCTTACGAAACCAACAGTAAGAGTAATGGTTGTGACAATTGTCTTCTAATATGACGTCATGGCTTAAATTTCGCTTTTCGATCTCGAAAATATTTGGTAATCTTAATCCGGCACCGAGTGTTTATATGCTTATCACTTTAACATCTTCATAGCAATACCACATACCTGAACTAGACCTGCTCCTAATGAATTAATATATGGTATGGTATACCTATCCTATTACTGGACAAAAGTCTACTATTGCTTTTACTTGAGTGCTTTTTGAATGATGCATTTTCTTTTAAGGTTGCCCAAATGCAGCCACTGTTTGAATTGTGCGATCCTATTTTCGTGAAAGTGCTACAATTATATGACGTCAAGACAATTGTAGCCGTTGGCAAGTTTTGTGAGACCAGAGCACAAAGAGCACTTGAGAAATACATGCCAAGAAATAATATAAAGGTAATGGAAATAATTCCTTATTCAACCTTTTCATTTTGTTTTAATCCAAAGTTTCGTTGGTTAATATTTAATGTGGGAGAGCTATGCTTCTGCAGGAATGACCGAAGTGATAGCACAGCCTCACAGAAAACTGGCGTGAAACAACTCAATCGTTGTGTTTCGCCGATCGAGTGAGAAGCATTACTCCATTCCCTACTAAAAGGGATGGATTTGATTACCTTTTTTTCTCACATTTTATAAAGTTGTAGCAATATCACCACCAGGTGAATCATATGCCTATTTTCCTACCCGTAAAATAAAAATGAAAAATTGTAGTATATGTAATTATGCACTTGCAGATATTATATCTACCACATCCAAGTCCACGGACTGTGAATAACAATAACTGGGAACAGAAAGCGGTTGAATGTTTAAAGAACCTGGATCTTTTGCAACACTACACAGTGATCAATGAAAAAAAAAATTAAGTAAGTATTTTATGACTCATAAATTCCGCGCTAACATACGCAGCTGAGACATGGACACTGACTGTGGGATTGGTTCACAAGTTCAAAGTCACTCAACGTGCAATGGAGCGAGCTATGCTTGGAGTCTCTCATAGGGATAAGATCAGAAATGATTCAATCCATAAGAGAACTAAAGTTACCGACATAGCCCGCCGGGTCAGCAAGTTGAAGTGGCAGTGGGCTGGTCACGTATGTCGCAGAACCGATGGCCGTTGGAGCAGACGAGTTCTGGAGTGGAAGACGCGTCTCGGCAAGCGTAGCGTAGGACACCCTCCGGCCCGATGGACCGACGACTTGCGAAAGGTCGCTGGTGGAAGCTGGATGAAAAGGGGAGACCTATATCCAGCCGTGGACTGCGATAGGTTAAAGAAGAATAATAAAAAAATGTTCCCCAGATTAACAATTGTAATCATTTCAGATGTAGATTCAGTCCACTGCTGCACTTACATCTCTGGATAACTGGTCCCCACCAATAACCGCTTCTTCAGTTTCCAGTTTGTTGGTTGCGGTTGGCTACAGCCGTAACCAACCATTGTTTACTGAGTTCTACTACTCACTACTGAGCTCTTACTAGACTGAGGATTAAGACAGACGACGA
The DNA here is from genome assembly GCA_019425675.1 of Leucinodes orbonalis. Classification (NCBI taxonomy): domain Eukaryota; kingdom Metazoa; phylum Arthropoda; class Insecta; order Lepidoptera; family Crambidae; genus Leucinodes; species Leucinodes orbonalis. Next base: position 196,897 of record PQWD01001297.1, read on the forward strand.
AAGGACTGTCTAATAGTTGGCATCTATACAGAGAGCCCTATTATAGGTCACGGTGTATCCTAGGCGATAGTTTCCCCGTACTGCTAAATTAGCTGACTGTTGAAATTTTGGTCCTTCTAGGACAGCTGATTAAAAACGAATCAAAATGGTTGATTACATGAAGAAAGCATTGGCTTTAGCAGAAGAGGCGTTGGCGGCACAGGAGGTGCCGGTGGGCTGCGTGTTTGTAGCGGACGGGAACATCGTCGCTGAATCCCGTAACTGCGTCAACGTCACCCGGAATCCTACCAGACATGCGGAAATGAACTGCATAGACCAAGTACTAGATTACTGCAAAGCCAACAAGCTCAGTTATAAAAGCTTCTTCACAAAGATCAGTGTTCACGTCACTGTCGAACCTTGTATAATGTGTGCAGCCGCACTTAACAATCTCAAGGTCAAGGAAGTAGTCTATGGGTGTGCTAACGACCGTTTTGGCGGTAAAACTGTATTAGATGTAAGCAAGTTTTATGAACGTAGCTATGTCCTAACTGGTAACGTTTTAGCAGACGAAGCAATGGCGCTATTAAAGCAATTTTATAAAGGTACAAACCCAAATGCTCCTGAATCTAAGGCCAAAAAGAAAAAAGAAAGTGATTGTTATAATAATAAGAGTATGTAACTTATCAATAAGTGTTGAATTTTAAACATATACCTTTTGAAACATTGTTGCAATTATTGATATCTTAGTTTTTTTGTGGATTAATTCAAATCGATAATAATAATAAATGGTTTTATATTTCTTTAACCCATTGAACGCTGAGATCTAAACACAGTAGAAAATCTATTGTATCTGCCACATTAAGGCGTCATTAGCGGTCAAAGGTTTAAACTCACAACTTAAAACTATTTTATGAATATTGATTTTTATTGATATCTAACCAATAACCCTTCGAGCTCTAGAGACGCCTCAAAGCGTCACTAACAATATTTTTTATTGTCTGGATTCCTGGCAGTCAATGGGTAAAGCAGCAACACTTAATTTCATATTAGAATCTTCTTTACCTAAAATGTGGATTTTTTTTAAGATTACAAACTGAATAAAAATGTTTTACTAACTTATGCCTTTTTAAACTTATTTATTTAAAATAATGAATGTGTAATGCAAATGCAAGATGGATTTGTTAAGTGATCCACATCATGTTACCCATTTAGGCATGGGAATTGTTATTTTAGTAATTTTGTACAAGCAGAGTACCGGTATCAGTACCTAATTCTGTTCTCAAGTTGTAGAGGAATATGTATACCTCAGCGCAGCAGCAGGGCAGCGCTCAGGGATTTAAGGGAGATTTTCGTCCAAAATACCGTTATGAATGGTGTTTGTGGCCAGTTATGACATACGGAAGCGAAACGTGGTCGCTCACTTAGGGTCTTTTAACTGAAATGAGAATATCCGTAGAAGAACTAGGGTGACCGATAGCCCACAGGGTAAGCAAGTTGTAGTGGCAGTGGTCAGGGCAAATAGTGCGTCGAACATATGGCCGATGGGGCGGGAAGGTTCTCGAGTGGAGTCCACGTAACGGGAAAGAAGCGTAGGCCGACCCTCAACAAGTTGGACTGATGTCCTGGTTAAGATGGCTGCCAGATGTTAATTTGCTGATATCTTCGTCGTATCGTATATGAACCGATTTTGGTGATTCTTTTTTGTGGTCTTCAGAGGTGCAAGGTAGGCCATGATAAAGAATAAAGGGTTTGGTGAAGGTAGACCAGAAATCGAGGGAATTTTCAAAAATCGTAGGCGACTAGGCGAGCAACTACTACATCATTCATTATAGTATACTAGCGACCCACCCCTGCTTCGCACGGGTGCAATGGTGATATTCGTAATAGGCAAGCTCCGGCCTCCCCGGTCGGCCGGTACCGGCGCAAACGCTACATACCGCAATTTTTGAATCTGTAATATCTTCGAAAATATTCATTTAAATCGTATGCTGTAAAGGGCCATATAGATCTATATTAAATCAAAAATGTATTTAAGGTTTTTAATTGGATAAGCATTAATGCTGTATTGGTTAAAATCGCTTCGAAAATTTGCCATTATTTGTAGTAAAAAGTAAATGACTAATAAATTTATTGTGGGATATCTCTAAGAGATAAATATATACCATCGCGGTGTTTTCTGTAGACATTATTAATGTAAAAAATACTCAATACATTATTTTGATAACTCTTGTAGGGTTCAGCCTGCGTTTGCAATGTAGAAGCGGAAAAATAAATTATTTCCGACATCATATTAGAAACCTCAAAAATAATAGTACATATTTCTCCTCTATTTAATGGATGCTATACATATAAACCTTCTTTTAATTACTCTATTAAAAAAAACGCATTTAAATCCGTTGCGAAGTTTTAAAGATTTAAGCAAAAGAGTATATAAAACTACGTTTTAAACGTACATAGAGACAGAAAAAGCGACTTTGTTTTATACTATGTAGTGATTTATTAGTGATTATTTTTAATACGAATCACTGGAAATTGTAATTTCAAAAATACATTGGTAAGTGGCGGGATTTGAACCTGTGCCTCCCGATCGGAAGGCAACACCAATCGGCCTGTGTAGGTAGGTATTTACAACTATCAGGCTTTCAGGAATTGTTTCTTGTGGAGGCATTTATGGCTGTCGCCTGTGTTGGTTTTATTTTGAACCCTTGCCTGTTGCACCGTGAGTACCTTCAATGTGCATGAGGGTAAGCTATCGCTTTAAGAGAAGACTGGTGCCAGCTGAATCACATGTAATAGAAGTTATTTCAAGTATATTAATGAAGCATACATAGATCACAATCATTTTTCAAAACATTCATCTAGATAGGTATATGATAAATGATGGTGAGTTTGATTAGCTTGTAGGAATACTTTTCTTTTCCTATGTAGGTAATTTATAATCACACTGAGAGCAAAGTGTAGTAACAGTTTTGCAGGTCAAATATTATAGGGGACATAGATGAAAAACAAGTTTAATATAAGGGTCATATAAATAAAAAGCATAGGTAAGCTTCGCCATATTTAATAGGTCAGCAAAAGATTAACACAATCCCTGTTACAACATATGTTTATGTCTACATTTTTGAAATTTATTAGGTATATATTTACTAGAGCACTACTTCACTAGTTGACACATTTAATTTGGTTCAAATGATTAAATGTTTTACATGCTAAATATCCAACAATACCTTACCAATAATAAATGTATCCACATAGCTAATAATATATTAAAAATAACTCTTCATACACTTTGTCTTAAACTAGAGCATATTGCTCACTGTATAAACATAAAAGTGAGATCTTAACTGGAATATTATTTATATTTTCCTTTTGATGCCTCAAAAGCCACTACTCACAAAATATCCACAAGGATATCACAGATTTTTTTCACTAAACCTATTATGAGATCTCACAATTACATTCCCACAGTGATAAAATAATCAGTTTGTACAATAACAGGGTGTTAAAACATCTAAAGGCATATATCTAAATGCATTGTGCTTAGCAGATTTTCGTCTCATACTATGCCTACAAGTGGGGTAAACAAAGTAAAAAATTAAATAAAAGGTACTAGGTTAGATGCACCTTAAATATAACATCATAATTTTAACTGTTATAAATCATCAATAATATAACGCAACTCAGTCTTTTGGACTATGAAATCCATTTACAAGTGGTTCAACAGGTTCCACTTCATCTGCCAGTTCATTCTCGCCATTTGTGAGTATTCCATTCATATTGTTTCCATTATGGATTTCCTCTATCTCCAAATCATTGGCGGGACTAGTACTCCGGCTCGAAGTGCTACAACTACCAGAACTCGATGAACTGTCGCTCTCTGAATCTTCACTAGTAGAACCATGGGAAGTATGTCGTAAATGTTCATATTCATGTTGTAATTTCTCGTTTGCCAATTTAAGTTCACGAATTTGGTCTTCTTGTTCCTTAAGGCGTTGCATCATTTCGGACACAGATGGCTCGTACACAGTATTAGACTCGACTGAAGTGCCCGATGTGTCTCGATCAGTTAACATGCTCTCCTTATCACTCATTGAATTATCTTTGTCAGTTTCTTCGTTGCAAGATTTGTTGTCCAAATATTTCGGTTTAGAGCGTTCAGTTCTCTTAACGAGATTGTCATACTTTGCCTCCAGTAGAAGATATTCCTGTATAAGTTCATTTTTAGACATGTTGGACAAACGCTCACTTTGCGCATCCTCATACACGCTGGAGAATTCTTTTGTTAAATACTCTTCTTCATCCTCAGGCAAAGAGAAAAAATAATTATCCTCTGAATCGATGCTGAAGCTAGAATCGCGAGTGCGAGCAGAAGGGGTCCCCATAATTTGAAAACTATTTTCCGGCTCTGGTTTATGAATTTCCATTAAAAATTGGTTGTTGTTGAATGGTGCACGCGTTTTAGCCAAAACAACTTTACGGAATCTGTTATTTCTTTTAGTTTTGTCATATTTCCTACGTTCCTGCCATGGTATTTTCAAAAACGGTTTCATGATTTTTCGTTTTGTTTTCCCGCGTCTTCTCTTCTTTTTAGTAGTGCCCTCTAGCTTGGGCTTCTGTATCTCAATAACAGATGGCGCTTCGACCAAAGGAGGTCGCATCGGATCGCCATCTTTAATTTGTAAAATGTTATTTACATCCATTTTGAAAATATAGCTTTAAACGTTCACTTAATTGCAAATCACTTATATGGATTGAGTCTAACGGTATCAATTATTTCTCAAGAACCCACTTTATTTCAAATTCGATCACACAGTAAAAGAATGCTCAGGAGCTCCTAACTCTGCCAGACAAGTTCCGCCATCTTTATTTATTTATTTTTCTTCGGTATATATTTTTTTACCATCTTTGCCAATGTTGCCCAATTTTAGAAGTCTGTTAACATGAAGTGCAAGATATTATCTGACGAAAAACCAAAAATTGCATAAAGTTGTGAGGTTATTATCTAAAACACAAGAAATAATAAATCTTTTAAATTTGGAACAAATGTTTTTTAACTTCGAGTTTCTTGGCTGAAAGGTGAAGTTTCATGTCGTCAGTGTTGTTTTATTTACTAAAATTTGTGCTTTTTCTAATGTTAATGTGTCATAATAGCGAACTATTAACCTAATTAAGTATCACTGAACAAGCGTGGGTGTTGGAAAATGAAATAAAACAGTACAACGATCACTTTATGTTGTCTCACGAAGTAACTTCACGAAGGACGAAGTGAAGTAACCACATCTTCTTTACTGAAACTTATGAGGAAGGTAGAAAATTTATCTATCATTCATTCGTCGGTCCATAAATGAAATAAAATAATAATTAATTTACTAATAATGTCGAGGCATTATAACATAATCATAATCTATGGCCTTAGCATGTTGAAATGAATAAAAAAACTTTGCTTTCGCTGTCTGGCTGTCAGTGTGAAGAAGTGAAGTCAAACAAATTATGCATTTTGTTTGTTAAAATCAAGTTTAATTTTAAAAAAATATTTAATAGAGCAGGCACTGTAAAATATTTGAGTAAAATAATAAATTTAAGACTTTATAATTAAAAAGCGAAATAATATATCTTGTATTCAATAATTAACAGACTTCATCTAAAAGAAACTCTGCAAGTAGTTTTTTAAAATGGCAGATGATATTTTGTTCGAACTATTGCATTCTGAAATGATAAACTACGCATTGGACAATCCAAAGACAGCAGCGATAAAAAGGTAATAAACATATAATCTTGCATACGATTCATAAAGCGAGTACATGAGAAAAACGGCATTTTATATATTTATTTTTCTTACAAATAAAGTTACTCTGGATGTAGGATTGTTTCTGCTCGAAGTTTTCGGAGAAACCTATGTTCAGGATGACATTTACAATGAAACTTTCATTTTTTGCAGGAGGTAGATTTGTCTGTAGTTGAATACATTGGGTTTGCTGCTGGTTACAAAATAATGGAGAGGTTAACCCGAGAGTGGCCTCGCTTTAAAGATGAACTAGACACTTCTGGACTTGCATATACAAAAAACAAATAGATAATTTGAGAACAAATCACCAAGGAGTTTATGTTTTGCAGGACAATGCATTTAGATTTCTTACAAATTTTTCCAATGGACAACAATATTTGGAATTTGCTCCAAGAGTAAGTATCTCCTTTCATCGTTCAAATGTCCAATAAATGCCAATTTTATAGCAATGAAATATAAATTTATAATGAAATGTTATTAAATCAAAGTATATAATCTAAAATGGCATTTCAATGAACAATAAGTATTACTAATTATAGAAATAATTTAATTCTTATTCATGTACTCTTATTAATTATTTACAGTATGTGGCATACACATGTGGACTCATCAGAGGAGGGTTAGCTAATCTTTGCATCAACAGTGTTGTTACAGCTGAGGTACAATCAATGCCTTCATGTAAATTTCACATACATGTGCAAAGGACATAGTTAAAACTAACAGCAAAATAAATAAAATTATGCTTGTTTATGCTTGAAATTATAATAAATAAATATTTATAAACAAAACATTTATTAAGATATGAATTAATTGAAAATAAATTGGTAAATTTTGACATTTCTTAAATTTAATTTCAGTTAAAGTACCTATTATCTTAAACATTAACAGGTATATTAAATGTGTTTTATATATCATTATCATTAAAAAAGAAAACTAAATAATACCTTCTTAGTTTGTTTCGTTAGTTTGTTCCTGCATACATATAAAAAAGTGGTGTTTCCTTTTTTTGTTAATAAGGATAATCTAGAAATAGTAGATAGTACTCAACAAAGATTAAAAATTTGATAAACTAAAACATGCTCCTATAACATGAGGAACATTCCTCCAGAATACTTATTTAATAGTTTTTAAAAAACACTATTGCCAAGACTGCTATTTTAAGTACCTATATACCATTAACTGCATATTTTTAAAGTGTAATATGTAGATCTTAAAATTTTCAAAAGATGATAATTATTAGAAATGAAACAGCAGTTTGTCTGATAGCCCGATATCCAGCAAATTTAGTCATTTTCAGTAGCAAAAAGCAATTGACTATGACATAATCTTATGAAAGGCAATTATTTTGGGATATAAATAATAGTAAAGCGAGAAAGTACACAAACATATTTAATAACAGAAATAATTGCACTCTACAATGAGTTATTGTCCATGGTGAAAAGAACTGAATTTATCAATCTTTAAGACAAAGCAGCAAATTTTACCCTGCTATAAACTGGTAAGCTAGACTGATACATATGATAGAATACATGAGAAAATCGAACGTAACAAACATTTTGAGTGCCTTCGCTGATTCAATGACATCTGACTCATGGACTTGCTTACACAGTAATGCTTACTTGCTAAATTAAAACTGTAAACGGAGTTAAGTCTTTCTTAGGTTCACACCCAGGAGAAAATATAGCAATGGAACTTAACAATCTCACAAACCGCTGGGATATTGAGCACAAATAAATAGATTTGTTTATAAATGAGAATGGTGCTCATATAGTAAAGAGTTCTTTTGGCTTAGTTTGATTCTGCTGGATATTTTATACATATGCTTCAGAGCCAAAAACGATATGCTCACAGTCAAGACTGAAAAAAGCCACAACTGCTGCTAGAAGGCGACTTGTGACGCACTTAAATCACTCAGGTTTAGCTCAAGAAAAACTGCTGATGATCCATCATCATCAGTTAGTGCAAGATATTAGCACAATGTGGAATTCCAACTTTTGCATGATTGTTTGTTAGTACATAAGTGGGCCATATCAGTATATGTTGCTGATCACAATGCACTTAAAGACAGTTCAACAGTGAAGTTTAATGGAGCGGTGTATCAATTTATTAAACCCTTTGAGGAAATTACTTAAATAAGAAGTACTGGACTATCATGCGTGTCGGAAATTGTATCACACATTATTACTGCTTTAAAAAAATCTTAGATAAAATTGAAACTAAGCAAAGAACTCCTGATTTATCACATATTTGTCCTCGTTATCTGATTTAGAAACTCATTTCACTTGATTGCAACTCACCTAGACCCTAGATTAAAAAAAACTTCTTGGGGGTGATGAAAACTGTAAGAGCACGGCAGAAGATCTTTTTGGAATATTTAAAAACGTCTTATGAAGAGTCTTCTAGTAGCAGTAGGTGGTAGACTCAATACTGATTGTAGTGTACCACCGCAGTTAGATATCGTCCCGCGAAATAGAAGTGTTTTGCACTCCTGTGTTTCTGGATGGGGACATTAGATATTGAAATTACCGGGTATAAGAGACCTAACATTCGCTGTTTCGGGTGTCGGGCGCAGTGTGGCGTTGATGGAGAATAATATCTGTCCAACAGTTGGTCTCCATCATTACCGCTCTGTCATGGTCAGACGAATCACTTAACATCAGGTGAGCGTCTAGACGCTCACCTGATGTTAAGTGATTACACTTGGTAACATAAAAAAAGTTCCTCTTCAACACCGGCTAAAAAGAGTAGAGGAGAGGAGACAAAGTGAGTTGCATCTCGCAAAACTCATGACAACATTTTGGGATTGCTTTGATGAAGTTATCAAATTCTAACAATATTGGCTGGGTTTAACATGAAGAAAGTCGAAGTGCTCGCACTTTTATTCTTTCTCTTATTCTTGGTGGACAGTTAATGCCATGCACAATGGCGTGCACTCAATATACGCAAAGAAGCTGTGCATACCATGTGCGTCTAGGCAACCTGGAAATTCGCCAACATATTACATGATTCTCACTTATTTGGTCATTTTCCTCTACAGATTCAAAACTATATAACTT
>PQWD01001299.1:0-26291 GCA_019425675.1 Leucinodes orbonalis
TGACATGCAGACAGTAAAAATCGTAAAGTTGAAATTGACAATATTGTTCGTAAAGGTTTAAGTTCTTTACAAGGTAAATGTATAGGCACTCCCACAGATTTCCCAATACAGGAGATGGGGCAAGCCGCGTTTAAAGTGCGACAACTGTAAGCTCAACGAGCATACACTGGCTACCAGTTTACGCTCTGTGGGACAAGTCAAGACGCACGAATATTAGAAGAAATTACCGTTTTTTTCCAAAATGCCATCCTGTGCAATTGTAACATGCCATCATCGCAATGAATCAGTAAATTTACCAAGATATATAATAACTTTTCACAGGTAAGAACCGAAAAGAAATTGCGACACTGGGACTGCCTATAAACTTGGCGGCTTGTCCAGTCTAATGTATATTCTGATGTCTGTGGGCACTCCTCTACCTATATCCAATCTCACTAAAATTATTAAAATAAAAACTTTTTTAACTGTAGGTACATTTTAAACAATTGTTGTTACTTTTTCATACAACTTCAGGTATTGTTAGTAGAATGATTTAATGAAACATACCGTATACCAAAGTAGGTACTGAAGAAATATTGCTTTTTCCTCAGTCTTTAAATTTTATTTTTTTCTTCTTTTACATGCGCCATAACGTTGTTAAAGTATGGACAAGCTTACCGACGCTAGAATGTTAAATTATATTTCCTTGTTTATTTATCCGGAAAAAGCAATTTAGCTGGGCTCATCCATATTATCTGAATGTCCTTCCCTCTCTCTTCTCTGTCTATACAATCAATGGATAATGAATTTATTCAGAGAATCCTGGTGCCTTCAAACGAAAAACAGTGTAAGTAGTTTTTTATGTAACAAAGTATACAGGACAGTCAAGACAATCACCTGATAGTAAGTGATACGCCTGACTATGACAGAGTGGCATTGATTGAGAGACCAACAACTGATAGACACTTATTATTCTCCATCAATGCCGCACTGCGCCCGTCACCGGACAACAGATTAAGGTTTCATATACCCGGATATATTAGCTATAGGGGTTACCGTAAATCTCTTAAAACAGTATTGTTATGATACGTCAGCATTTTGTACCAGAAAAGATGAAGTAATATTATTGTAACACTGTTTTAAGAGATGGCGGTAACCCTCAGTGCCCTCACCCGAAACACAGAAGTGCCGGGTGACAGGACATTGATGAATATATATATATTTTTAAATTGCTTGAAATTCAGTTAGCTCTAAACTTTTGCTTCTATTGTATACATTGTTTAGTTCCTCTGTGGTCAAATCTTTGTGACGTCGCCGTTGGTTTTAAATTGCTGCGTGATTCGTGGGTTCGAATCCCGAGGGAAAACGTCACTGTGTTATTTTTCTTAGTTTGATTAGAGCATTTAGAGCATTGCAGGCTGAATCACCTGATTGTCCGAAAAGGAAGATGATGCCGTGCTTCGGAGGGTTCCTAAAGCCGCCGGTCCCGGATTTAAGGATGGTAGTCGCTATTACCCACCAATCTGCATTGGTAACGGCCTGATTTCCCCAGAGGGAAATGCGGGAAGACCTGTGCCCAACAGTGGGCCGTTATAGGCTGATGATTATAATGATGAATAGCTCGTGCTCGTACTAACCGCTTCGTATTATGTTGGGCAACATACCTAAGTATTCTACCCGCAGGTATCACATAAGTAAAGAAATTATCAATTTATCAAAGTGATTTTGTAGAATGGCTTTTTCGGATCTATAGGCAGAAAATTAAAGTTTATATAAGAATTATTATTCATTGCACTAAATAATAAAACATTAAAAATGTGCAAAAAAACAAGTACCTACGTACAACTGGTGGGTTTTCTCGCACATGGCAATTTCTTTCTTGGCATCTTTAGGACTGAAAAAAAACTGGTTTAAAAGTGAAGGATTATTTCAATGATATTCTGTATATTTAGTTAGCATAGGGATGTTACTTTTCTGCGTTTTTCTAAAACACTTTTTGAAGAAAGTTAGTGAACATTTTCCATTACCCTTTAGATATTAAATATCAAAATATTTATCAAACGACTACATATAAGTAAAAGTTTTTAACTGAAACGATTCAATTAATGTTATCGAAGAGCATTTAATTTCTCTAATACATTATGTCACTTCTCAGGTTCATCACCCTCAAACATCAAAAAACCCTAAGATCAACCGTTTGTTGTTTTAACTTAGAGTTTGTATACTGATTGTGCTAAAATAAGATCAAAATGAGTCAAGTATAAACAGGACTGAAAAATCCGCCTGTCTGTTTTCATTTTCAGTTTTCGACGACTGTATTTATTTAACTATGAATGGAATGTTGCCTAGTGATGCGACTTGGATGCGACTGATTGAATGGATTTATGAACGGATCACGATTCCATCGTAAATGTTGACGGGTAGCGTACAACTGTTGATAACGTTAACGCTGACATGAGTTACATTTCTAGGTCTTTTCGTAGAGATATTTCTGATTAGATGTGTCAGTATTTAGTGAAGATCTGACCTCATCTAAGTTTTGCTTTTATTGATCTTATTTAAAGTGTTGCAATTTATACTAATTAATAGATGAATCATTTTAATTTATAAATCATTTCATTGCCTTGAAAAGGGCCTGGCTCTACCCGATATTAATTTTAATCAAAGTTTCTAAATAAAGTTACAGTCTTCCATTATTAGATACGAATTGACAATAGGGATGATGAAATTTTTTTTCTGCTATGATATTGATGGACCATAAATATCCACTTATATTGACACAGCGCCATCTAGCCCCAAGTTAAGCTTGAAGCCTGTATTATGGGTGAGGCATTGATATTTCAACATTCTATTCAACATCCTTACGCAATGTATTCATACAAACAGGAAGAATTTTAACATAAGCATGGCACTGACAAACTGAAAACATTTTGGTAATGTATTTTCTGTCAGCTTGGCAATAACACAACCTCGGAGGAAATAAGAGGGAAACCGATAACTTTTGCAAAATAAGATCACAGATATTACTGTAAGGAAATTATCTTAGCCCTGTAGAACTTCACTCATTTCAAACAAGAAATAATTACCAGCAAGCACATAAATTCCTGCCAAACGCAGACGGTAGTAAAACCGATTCCGCATAACTTGGAATCCTAGATCTGACTTCAAAAGACGGAACAGCAAAGATGTTCATTAGGAAATCGTTAAAGGTGCCTAGGTTTAGAAGCTATAACTACTCCAGGTGTTACAAAGGGCGTGACCCACAGATTTCCAAATATAGTATATTCCGATGTCTGTGGCGTGACCAGTGATGCTAACTTGCTTCTATGTATATGGCTTAATCTCGCTCTAATTTCACGATGGACAGCTACAATTGAAAACAACTTGTACTTAGCTAAACTTTGTAGCTTACTTTTTTGGGGCTCCTTTTCATTTCATCAATAGACAGTGTTTTTTCAAGAAAACGAAGTATTGATTTTGGTACCAAACGAGTCGAATTTACCTTTTCATTAGTAGCGGAGAATTTGGCTACTTCCATCTACATTTTGGCGTAAAAAATCAGACAATCTAGCTATTTTTGAAAATGTTTCTAGCTACTAGGTAAGGCTAACAGTTCGCAACTCTAGGCGTTACTAATTACTTTGTTGAATTGAGGACAAATTTAAAGACTTACTTACAAGTGTTCGTTATCGAGAGAACCTACCTACCTTACGTAGTATTATGATAACATAACGCGTGGACGAGGATTACGGGTAGGCTTGTACCCCGCGGTGGGGATGCTTGTGAGAGTGAGATGATGATAGTGATTTATTTTAATGAATATTTCGTATGTGATTGAGTTAGTTTACTTTAACTTTTACGTTCATGTAAGCAACTTTACTAAACCAGTCGTATATAGGAGCAAATCATTGACCTAACCATTTAATATTTGAAATTAGAATAATTTTAGATTTAAATCGTTTGATCTAAAATAAAAGTAACAAACTTATGATTACAAAAATGTTATAGCAGACGGTGTTTATAAACTCATTTACTAAGACATTCATTTGGTACATAACCTCGCGCTCCCAATCGGAACAGCTATTCCAAACGTTCAACGGGCGTTGAAAGAAACATACACAAGGAAGTTTCCAGACGAAAAATTTCGAATAAACACGAAATAACGTTTCATCACATTCTAAAATTACTGGCGATAGCAATAAGTACGGGAACGAAATCTAGGGCGTACTAAGATCCGTACATATTTTTTTAATTATTCCACAAACATCGTGGCTTGTATATTGATTTCAACAGCCCATTTTTCTAACGATTTCCATGGCAAGTATGTATATTAAATAGTTGAAAACGCTTGTAGTTTGTGAACGCATCATAGGAAGTTAATTTTAGAAACTTATGCAACTGCTTAATAAATAATGTAATAGCATTACTTTCTTTATGATGCATTTTCTAGTTGTTTTTTGGTGGTTTACTTTCATCGTTAGCCTATAACATCTAAATACAGGGAACAGGCCTTCTCACACGGCATAGCTATGGGTAGATTGAGAGGTAACTCACCACATGATCCCAATGCTTACCTTTAGTTCCAACATTTTTTTTTCAAAGTTACCCTGTTCATTTCTATAATCATCTGAACAATTTTGCCTTATTTCATCTAAATATGACAAGCTCACCTCGCTCTTCTGGGTGTTCGAGTTTATTTTAATTGACGTAATTTATTGCTTTGGATATTTTCCGCGGGGAGTTAGTTGCTATTTTGATCTGTTGGATTTTTCTTGCAACTATTAGTCGACTCGTTCGATGCTCGTATTTCCTGCATATTTCATGTTCCTTCCGTGTGTAGTTATTTATTTTAAGGATTTAATCTTACCTACTGTTGATTTGAAATATAGCACTTTAATTTTGTACAAGAATTGGCCACTTGCAACACACACTACATAAATCGTACAAGACTTACGGTGAATGCTTCATTTGACTTTTACAAGTTCCTTTCACGGGCCTGAATAGAATAAATGTTTTTTTATACTTTGACTCTGCGATGAATACAAAATTTTTGTTGACAATTGACCAATTGGAAAGGAGTTTTTTTATGTTACTAAGTATACATGACAGTCAGGATGATAAGTGATACGCCTGACCATGACAGAGTGGCATTGATTGAGACAAACAACTAATAAGTAAACAGTTATTATTCTCCTTAAGTAGAAGTAAGTAAAGTAGCTGTTCTCTGCAGAATTTGATGACGGCTGCGGACAGCGCTGTCGCCATGGCTGGCTTTTGGGCTTCTACGATTTAATTGTTTTTGCTATCGATACGCTAAGAAGAAGAATGCCTGGCTGCCCCCGACACCCAAGACACTGATGTTAGGTCTTTTCTAGCCGGTAATTTTAATAGCATAATTAAATAAAATTAATAGCTAATTAACAGTGGATAATTAGTAACTGGCGACGCAAAGGAAATGATGCTTATTTGCATTTACATCGCCTACCCTTAGTGGCAAACAAAGGTCTTTCACGCGTTATATTAATGAACAAAAACTTCGGATAAACAAAAGTTTACTATGGTTTTAGGCTGAGAGCCATCTACGTTCGCGACTAACAGCGAAACAAAACATGACATTTTTTTTCTGACTACTGCTTTTGGCCGCAGCTAGCCTTTACAGCTTTACCGGGCAATTTGCAAATGGGAACGGCTTTCAACCTTAATAATTTTAAACAATGAGCCCAATAGCATTCCCGATGGGACTCGAATTTCGGCTTAGAATTTGCCGCGAAGGCTAGTAAAACCTCTTATATGTTTAAGGAAAGAAGCAGCCTGGCTCATGCTAATTACGCGAATAGGGACCGTAAGAACTTACAGGGAGTCGCGACGAAGATCCCAACCGGATTGCGATTTGATGTAGAAAACCAAAGTGTTAAGCAACACTTAAAAAAATTAAATGTGTTAAGATACCTTTTTTCGATTATAAACTGTCCTAAAGGGGTTTAATATCCCTAGTAATTAAAACTCACTCGTGGGAGTACGAAATAACATCTTGAATAGTGTTCATACTGAAGTACCTAATTCCAAACGTAATATTATATTACTAGATTTACTAACAACAGCAGAGTTTGTGTGCTTTGAGTGACACCTGCAGTAAATTTCAGAGGATTTAGACTTGTCACACAAATCTTGCAAGTAGTTTTAATTATAGAAGTTGATGAGTTACACCGTCACCTTTAAGGGATTAGGTGGGGAAATAGGCATACACAAACGCGGTGCTACCCTTCTACTCCTTTTTGCTTTTCATTTTATCCAAATTAATCTATTAATTAGCACGTAATGTGGCTACTAATCAGCTACCATTATTAAAAACAATAAGACGTAAAGATTTCCACTCCAGCTAATGTTAGCTTTAGAAAACTCGGAATTTAAGACCTTTGTTTTCGGTCATCTAATATGTAAACATGAATTAGTATTAGATACTAAGTATTTGCTTTAGTTCAGGTGAAGTGAAAACCATTGTTCATAAGTTTCATAACCGTTGATTTTGAATTTCATAACATATGATTTAACATCAAAACAATCCAAAAAAAGATTCGGCACATTTAATTTGGGATGGTTCTTCTTGAAATTTTCTATGTGTTAGTTTTGTTCATTGCAGCCTTCCCACTAGAAACAATTTCTTACACGTGTAAAAATAACTAATGATGTGTTATTTATTTAAACAAAATAAATAGTTTATTTGACTGTAAATACACGGTTGTTTTGGCGTCCGCGCTTACACGTGCTGTGCTACATTTGCAGCTAATAGATTCCGTATACCGTGTTTATTGTAAGCAGAAGCAAAGACTTCAGAAGTTGTGAGTCAGTAAAATCTCTACCACGAGTAAGCAGCAGCGCGTGTGACGGCGCCTACGCAAAACATGGCGTCCAAAATATCGCAATTTAAAACCCTTCAAATAACTTTTATATTTAATGCTGTGTGTGGTAATAGAAGAGCTAAATAAGTTTTTTTTTAACAAGTCTTTAGGTGGCAATTAGCGAACTTATTAGACAGCAGGCTAGAAACTCCAATTCAGGAGACGCAAAGGCTTTGCCGTCTCGGCCCACATATAGACTAAGTGCCCAGAGCAAAACCCTAAGTATTTTATTGTCTTCTGGATGCAGAGTCGGGCGAAATCCTGACTTCATTCACGGTAATTAAAATTAACTGACGGTAATAGTATACCTTCCTACTCTTCTGTGTCTATCGTCGCTGAAAGCACTTTTATCTCCACTGAAAAATACAGCAATCAAGTCTAGAATAAAAAAAATATATAATTGATATGCTCACGGGAGAAATAGGGGGCATATCAAACGTTTCGAAAATGATGGTAATAATAATCTTGACGTACAGTCGGACGTAAAATAAAATGACAGGAATAAAATAAAACGAGCAAACTGAAAGCCAAAAAGTGGATCCTAATCAAAATTATGACACAGTCTACACAAACAAACAGTTTTAAAGTCCCGCGGAAAGTTTTCTTTTTCTCTGTCCACAACAAAATGAACACCGCACCTCGAATGTGTTATGGCACATTAATGTCACATTAGCGTGTTTATTATTAAAAAATCCGAGCGCTAACATACCTATTGTTTTATAGGTACTTCTTACGTTAATTTCATAATCATGACATGGATTCCTATAACTATTTGAAAACAATAGAAAATTCAAAAATATTCTTTGTTTTATTTGATGAGCATCTGTAACTAACAGTTTATAAATGAGTGGAACTTACGTAATACCGTTCTGTAAATTGATGCTTTTTGTTTGTTTTTTATAATATTACAAGGAAAGTGGCGGATTTTAACCGCTAAGCAGGTCCAACCAGAGTCATAAACTATTGTGCAATCCTTATACCAAAGAACAGTCTATTTAAAACACAAAACCAACGGAAATCACATTCATTAAATGCCATCGTCGAAACTCATCTTTCAAGTGGTTTCGAAAAGGTATAAAACTCGAATTTAAAATTTACACTCACCCACGGAAACTAAGGAAACTGGCCGTATTGTGGTCATCTTGCCTAACATTATAAAGAGGACAGATTTGATTGTTTGTTTCTTTGTTCGCTCCTACGAAACTACTTGACCAATTTGAAAATATTTTCACCATTAGAAAATCACTCTAACAACGAATAACATAGAAATAGAAATTCTAACTAAAAATTTACGGAGTCATTTTTTAAATTTAAAACGTAGGCCTGTCATAAATCGTATAGCCGTAGGTGGCCTGTTATATATAGCCTTATTTGATGGCATGTCAGGTATTAGGAAGAAACAATAATGTCAACGGCTCTACCATGTAGTAGTAAATTTAGAATGAAGTAAGGCATTTTGGCTATTTGTTGAAACAATAAAGCACCAAAATAAAGTTAAAACACGTTGAAAATAATGGCGCCGATTGATTGAATGCTTCGCCGACGAAGTGGGCAGCACGAAGCAGACTGAAATAATCTGTTTATAAGCGACGCAGTAAACTTGCTGAAGATTTTTAAACAGTCCGTAGACTTAATTAATTTCTATGGTTCTGTTTTACTAAAATCTGATATTTGAAGAACCTGCAAATACCTATGAACAGGTACTTACGTGCAACATAATGTATAAATACTTTAACAGAATTTCAAATAAATAATCACCCTGAAAAACAAATACCCAAAAAAATAGCTTGTGTTTTTTTGTATATTTATGTCTATATTTAATTGCACGTAACTGTAGCAGGCCAGCGCGGTTGGTCACAAATAATTAGAAGGTCTACTAGTACCTAATGGGTCCGCACGGATGTTAAGCTTACATTTAGGACCATCCACTAACAATCTTTTATATTTCATCATCATCATCGGTCAATGATGTCAACTGCAGTGCACAAGACTACCTGTACAGTGTAGCTTGTAGTATCTTGTTGCTATCGTGTTTATCTATTTATTTATCCTTATCAGGTATTAATTTACCAGCTGTTGAATATTCAATGGTTTCTTGCAGGTTTAATATCCGTATTAAAATATTAAACCAAAGTTCGGCAGCATGCTCAGTTACGCATATACAAGTTTTAAACTGGAAACTACTCAAGCTCTAAATACACGCCGCTCGTGACAGTTCCCGTCACCAACAATCCACATATCCCTGTCACTTAATTGAATCTGAGCCGTTGAGTACGCTGCCATAAACGGCAAGAATGTAACAACTAAACTGCGACTAAAAGATGTTTAACTAAACATGCAACTATCGAGTTAAACCTTAGACTGTTCACTAAAAAAGTGTCCGCGGCAAAATTCTGCCCATTGGGGAGTATTTTTATTCCGAATTACGTCGCTCGCTATATGTCATAGTGACAGTAGTATGCTTGTGCTTTTGATAATGTACCCTTACAATGTCGCGTTAAGTTCAAAATTTTAATGAATAATTTTATGTCATTTATGAACGTACTCGTATGTGTCAAGCGGCTCGGTATTTTTTTTTTTGATATTTCTCGTGATTGTGTATCTAGGTTTAGGTTAGGTTATTGTTTATTTAAGAGTTGAACCAATGCGAATATAAGGATTACACGGCAACAACCACCACGCTGATTTATCATGCAGAACCAACAGGTCTAATTGCCTCAAAGATCAGGGAGGGACCCACGACAATTTTTTTGGCCATTCATTCTTTGCTCGGTTATTTTTTTATACTTAATTTGGACAATCGTCATCTAAACGGTAGACGTACCAACACAGAAAACGGGTTCTTTTATTCTAGCAAATGAGCTTTTTCAATACTAATCAAAAATCATGCATTTGTAACCGCCTTTGAGTATAAGGACGGCAGAATGAGGGGCGTTACCCTTCGTCCAGAATTAGATCAAGTATAAGCATTAACTCCGCGAATAGCTCAACACCATGGTTTCCTCTTGCCGTTTATTTTCCCTATCAAACTTTTACCAGGATGAACGATATTGATAATATAGATTGCCCTAGTAAAGGGCGATTTCCATCGATATTTTTAAAAAGCTTCATCAATTACTATATTGTATAAACAAACTATGCTTCATATGCGTATAAAATCACACAAACTAACGGTATGTTCAAGTATCTAAACTTGGAAAACGGCAAAAGTGCACATTTAGTAAAGTTAAGACAAAAGTTAGGCAGGTACAGGATTCTATCAACCCTTTATAGAAAAACCCCTTGACTCAAAATTGTCGTTAATTACGTATAAAATTCTGTGAGAATTTAATTTTAGATGATTTTCATATCCGTTTTAAATATGTTCAAAAAATCCTGATTTCAGATGTTTAGCCCCAAGACTCTAAAAGATCTATTGTTTGCAGGAATATTTATCTCCGCGAGTCATTGACCATATACATGTTTTTCGCTGAGTGTTAATCCTGCATTGCGGGCTATTCACTACGCGAATCAACACCTGAACCAAACGCAGATGAATGAACACAGCTGATAATAATAAACGCACGAGGTGTCCGACTCATTAGTGTATTTAGAGAATGAATATTGAGACCGCCGCTACACAGACATTCATTCATAGTGTCGCTTGCTTGCTAGAACAAATACACTCGATAAAGCTATGGATTAATTGAATGCTTATTTTAACGTTTCTATCTCAAGTACTCATATATATTCTTTGGTATGATTCGGCCGCAAAACATAAAAAATATTCCTGTTTTAAAATTGAAATCTTAAATCGTGCAGATGATTCGCAATTGCAATTTCCTGCAAACAAAATTGCAAAATTTTTTTTTTTAATTTGTATTATTTTTAGGTGCTTTAGTCATGAAATGACATGTCAGCCCATTGCAAAAGTTACCTGCAGTTTTATTTGCGCCATTAATTTAACTAAAAAAATATGAAGGTATCTAATTGAAATCTACAATTATAACAATTAATTTAAAATAAATTCGATTTTAAGTAAAAAATTATTAAAAATCTTAATTGTATAAACATTAAACAAAATGGTTATTTTGATGAGTAAGGCAGGTGCCCATTTAAAATCTAGTTTAGGCACACACGTCATGCGGTTTTCCGCTGCACCCTTGCCAAATCACAACACGGGTAATGTGCGATATTTTAGTCATTTGCTACAACAAATAGATTCAACTTATTAAGAGTTGAATTATTTTATAAACTGGCTATGTCCCGCGGTGTGGCCTGCTGATACTTTTCCGCAGAAAAACGTAGCGTTTATTAATTCAGTGTGTCACCCGACCACCTTTTTAATTTAGTGTGATTAAGCTAAGCAATTCACTAACATATGTCTCAACACTGTAAATTGATTGTAATTTTTTTCAATCATTCTCCACTAATTGGTATATGGAAGTTATATCTATCTAAGGATACCAAAAATTAACAGAAACCAGCATTCTCATTACAAAAAAAATAGATTATTTAGTCCAGTTATATTTAGGTACCTTATTTTAAATTGAGATATCTAGATTGAAGCTTGATTGATTACATCAATCCGTATCAATGTCAAGAATGGCGCAAGATTGGTTGCTCAGTATAGATAATAGTAGCCGTCAAGACACAGCTAAACAAATTCGTTGGTAGTTGGTTTTGATTGCATCATCTACCAAAAATTAAATGTAGTATAACAATATTAGACCGTGAATCAATTTTTAAAGGGGGCTTGGCTCTTAATAATCTTTAACTGTTGCCAAATTTTGAGAGGAATAAAGAACCAGCCGTTATAATTTTAACTTGTTTACTAGTCTCAACTCTTAAATATCTTACCGTTGAAATGAATTCAAATTTAATCAGTGCGCTGAAAATTATTTATCCGATTATTTAAATGTAACACGAATGTTTCACGTTTTGTGTATTTTTTACCTCTGCCGAAGGAGGGTATGTTTTCAAGCGTATGTATGCATGTAGATTTCTGTTCCCTGCTGCAACCTAAACGGATTTTAACATAATTATAATATGAGGTTTCGTTAGATTTGACTTCTTAGCATTATTATGTATTATTATATATTTTCATTAAAATATTGAAAGTATGAAAATTCAAAATGGCGGATAAGGAACGCCATTTTGTAAGTTAAATAGAATCCAATCCCATCGTTAAGGTATCGTTGAATATGTCTTTCAAAACTAGTACCTACCTATAAGTGTGTGTAAACTGAACGATATATTGAAAAGCATTCGTCAATGCAATAACCCAGTAAATAAACTTAAGTATTTTATAGGTACGGTACCACTGGTACCGACCGTAATGGGACTATTCCCAAGTACCTATGTACTTAGCAAAATATTTCAGAAGTTGCGAAGTACGTAATCTCTTGGAAGACTTGGAAGTGGTAGTAAATTGTAGACGGATTATATTCAGAATATTAAAATCCCACACAATTTCATAAGTACTTAATTATTTCGAGTTCAACCTTGGCTATTTCGATCACATTCAAGCCGACTGTTTAATAATACCTACATTACAGTTTTTAAATGCCAGTTTAAACTAAGAACCAGTTCAGTACACACCTGTATACAGTTCTTTGGGTTCCTGCCAGTATATTATAGGGAAATTTATTATAATAACATTTGTTATCATCTAAATATAAAACCAGTAGAGACAGTGGGAAGATCAAAGCAAGAAACTGATAGGTACTTCAAATAGCCTTCCCGTTCCTTTTTTTCAATGTCTCACTCCACAGGTTGGATGAGAAATTTTCAACTCGGCAATACGAAATGCGGTGACATAGTGTCATCCAATTAGTTATTATCTGGAAGTTTATATTAATTGGGCAAACTTTTAGCCAACCTTCTTGAATAAATTTAGAGGGCATGAAACGT
This sequence comes from Leucinodes orbonalis, assembly GCA_019425675.1. Taxonomy (NCBI): domain Eukaryota; kingdom Metazoa; phylum Arthropoda; class Insecta; order Lepidoptera; family Crambidae; genus Leucinodes; species Leucinodes orbonalis. Next base: position 12,771 of record PQWD01001299.1, read on the forward strand.
TCATGTTTCAATATTTTAAAGACATTCAGTACTATAGGATGAAATAGGATGGAACAATCCATTATGTTTTATATCACATTTATGTCTCGATGTTGGCAAACAGCTAGATAATGTTTTTATTAAGCCATGACCTAGGACTCAGAAAATAGTAAGGAAGCGTGTTTATTACCTAGAAACTAAAACATTATAATTATTTTACAACATCACCAATAACACCAACAAATTTGTTTTTTGTCGTGGAATATTATCTATTAGATAGGTTTAACTGCATAACGAAGAAAACTCTGCTGTCCGATGGACCGACCGATGACTCATGACTTGTATAAGGTTATTTATTGAAATTGGACGAGGGTTTCACGGAAAACAGGCGTGAAACCACGTTTTGCATTGCGTTAAGACACAAGTCAGAAAGTCCCCGATCTTCCTACCTAGTTTTTTTGCCTACTTTCTTTTAAATGTAGAGGCAGATAGAGAAAAGCGGAGGACCAGGATATCTGCTGCAGAATTGGGGACATCTATGTCTACTGGATTGCAATCGGTTGAATGGAGAAGAAAATATGTGTAACTAACATTGAATCCGACAACTCTCACGCTTAGACCAAAGGACGTAATGAAGATGTTCAAGGTCAAGAATATCGAAATGGAGAAACTGACCAATACTCGAAAGTGAGTGAGGCAAAGGTCCACGTTCACCTGATTCCACTTCAACTTGTTAATCCTGTGGGCTATGTCGGTCAGTCTAGTTCTTCAACGGATCCCGTGATTCTGTCTTACCCTTCATTCTAGATCACAGCTGTACCATATTTTTCACAGCTGAAGAAAGATAAGATAGGTGTATCGACGAATACCTTTGACATCATACAAGATCACTATCTTAAATCTGTTGCAGTCCACTTTTGGTAATCATCATCAGCTCATTATACGTCCCTACCGAGGGGCACGAGCCTACCCGTAACGGATTTATAGCCCTTAGTCGTCTAAGCAGGCCCAGTGTGGATTGGCCGACTTTACGCACAACCCATGAATTTCTTCGTAGGCGTGCGCAGGTTTCCTCATGATGTTTTCCTTCACCGTATGAGAGTCGGATAAACGTACATATAATTTTGAAAAGACATTGGTACGTGGCGAGAAACCTGCACCGATTGGAAACAACAATGAGCCGCTAACGCTCTATTGGTATTGCGCCAGATATCCCTGTTTTCCTCATTCCTGATCCTGCCTCCACCTTTCGGAAGCCGTCTGTCCGTCAGGCCGGTGGGCGTCCCACGCTACGGTTGCCAAGACGCGGTCTCCACTCCACACGACTGCTTCAACGGCCATCGGTTCTGCGACATACATGACCGCCCACTACCCACATACAAGGTCACCTACGGCTAATGGCTTTGTCATTTTTCATCATCTAAAATCACCACGTGGAATTTCGCAAACAAAGCTGTCCCTCCCGTTTCCAGAAGACGTATGGGGTCATTAGCCGATTGAAATGGGTCGTGAAAGTCAACGTAACTCGTACCAAATGCCTTCGGATTTCCGCCCTGTCTACATGCTATTCTGATTCACTTCGATCGTTAAAATGTCACTTGCGGCCAGCGAAACTATATTTTTTCGATGTTTCAATTGGATGAACATTTGTTACGCTTTTATCAACTTAGTTATTTTGAATGTTTTATTAACATATAGGTACATTTGTTTGTGGCTGTTTAGCAAATATATGGGAGAAAAATCGAATCGGTATTAGAATTAAATTGTAGGTTCCAAAACTACGCCTGAAATATTTGAAATGTTCATCATTTTAAAGTACCTAATAATAAACACACCTGTTTATTATTGTGATGGGATGAAAGGGGTAGCAGCCTTTTGAAACATGAACCAAACTCACTGACCCGTAGTAGTTATGATGGTGGTTTTATTCACATAGGTACGGAAACGTTCATCAAGTGATGCCGCACACATGGACACTCGCAACACGCAAAGGATATAGAAAAAGGGACAGGAATTGCCAACTTTAAAAGAAATAGGGAACGGAATTGCCAACCGTACTACGGTAACTTCACTGAACGCGAGAACGATGTTGCCAAAGAATGAATATATACCTACAGGATACTCTTAAGAGGTTTAGACGTAAGCCCCATGGGATGGAAGACCAGCTTTAATCGATGTCCAAAGGAATTTGTAAGGACTTTTAATGCTTTTCGTAGTTCAAAATGTTTGATATGAATAGGTAGGTACCCATTAGTGTGAATTTGTCAAACTACCCACCTAAAGTTAGACGCAAATTACTGTAAAGCAATTTCCAACGGTTCCATTGGTTAACGACCTTCGCATTCTCCCGCTTACATTTACACAAACAGTAATGTTTACATTTACCACGCACTGATATACACAGCACTTTAAATAGGTTACACTGGAGCCTGCCAAAAGCTCGCTAAAATTGTTGGTAAAATTATGTTAGGTACTCTATACTAGTTATAGTAAGAAAATCCTTAAGGATGTCTGATTCTTATATTGTGAGGCCAATCCCTATACTGAGTATCAGGATTCTCAATCAACGGACTAATCGGCTTATCTGATCAGTGTCTACAAATATCAGATATAAACTGTTTGACGCTTTGACAATGTTTGATGTTACACACGCCAATTCTTGTAAAAATCTTGAAGCGCGATTTCAGGTGCACAAGAATGGTTAAAATTAGAATTTCTACAAAATAAAATAAATGCTTCTTTACATAAGTAAGCAACTGCCTAGTTACTAAATGCATCTTGATTGGTCTGTGGTTGTTTATACCTTTGTACAGTCGCCATCAGATATATATATGAGTAGACAAGGTGACCGAATACATCTGAACAGTTCAAAATGTCAATAAGTTCTGTACAGTAAAGGTTACCATTAACATCCAACCAACAATTGCTTCATTAATATCTTAGCAAATGCTTGTCAAAAACTCGCAACTTTTCAATAATATCTGACCACTTGTAACATCAAATGTCATCAATAAAACATGCCCAAGTTATTACTTTGTATTTGGTCACCTTGTCTGTTAATATATATTTGATGACAACTGTATATCTCCAATTATATCTGCTGTCCGCTATTAATCTTGCATTTGACTTTAAACCATAATAATTAAAGCAATACTTCAATAATTTACAGTGCCTACCAGCAGAAAAATGAAGAATAAGAAGAAAGAAACGAAAGTTCTCCATAGATTTGTCTTTTTCCGCTTTGCTGCTGATAAAATATACAAAATCTCAACAGCAAAGTGAAAAGGTCGCCTTTATGAGAACTTGCTCCAACTGGCATCGAATAAAAAGAAAATCAAGGAAAATTCTCGAACGGAAATTGAAGATTTCAAGACAAGAACTCGCTTAGTTTAAAAATATAACTCTGTCACCGTTTTTAACTCAGTATTCTAACTAAACTAACCCTTTGAATAGTTTGTCATGCCCGTGCTCGGTGTCCGGTATGCACTTTATAACTTTAAAAGTCAATGATTCAACTTGTTACATGCAATAAGAAATAATAATTTTGAATAACACTATCCTTAACTTAATTTGTTACTAATACAATAGGTAGTAAAGTTAATACTAATATGATTGTTCTTCTTTCGGTGTTGTAAAAGTATCAACATTTTATTTTTGTGGCAATTGCACTTTAATTTTAGTATTAAAAGACATCTCTTAATATACTGGACCATTAATATCTACTATAACCACAAACTATACAGAGATACTACCTACTATAACTTATATAGAACACCAAAAAGAGATCACTTTCAAAAGCATTGAACTGTGTTGCCACCAAAATAAATTATTATCAACCTTAATATTATTATTGATGTGTTTACGACTATCATAACGCATAGATACAAAATTATGTGCGTTAGACATACGCCCTCGTTATATCTGTCGATTTAAACATGTAACGGACGTAAAATCAGACCACTTGTCTTAAATTAGCGACCGGGTTGTAAATCAAGGGATTCGGGCCAGCATTACGCCATAAGAATTTCGTGCGTATTTATGTGACTACGTGTTATTTTATACATAAATCAGATTGATGATAACGAGTGAAAAAAACATTTTGTACGCCGTCCGCGGAAACGCTGCCTAACATTGACATATATTTATTTGAGTCACGTTGCTGGCTGGTGACAAGACAGCGCTGCTGGTATACAGAAATATACGTATTCGTTTTTTTTTAATTTCAAACATGTCAATCGTGGTTTAAATGGCAGTCCACGTGGGTACGTCAATTTACCTATTTTTACCGACCCTATAACTATAGGGTAAAACTTTGCCTAGTATAAAAAAAAGTTTCAAGATGCATGACATTACAAGCAATTTTACCGGATAGTTACGCATTTTAAGATTGTATACATTGTTGCATTTATATTCTTAAAAAATATCCGCCAATGTTCTGCTAAATTTAAAGCTAGTCAAGCGCTCCATTTCTTACAAGTGATGGGCATTTCCTCTATTGTAATGATGCTAGAAAAATAGTGACGCTACGTATTTTCATATAGTCTCAAAACAATAATATTTTTATAAATGTTTTAAGTTATATATTCTGTGACATAAAAAAATGTATATCCTGTAAGAATATTAAATGGGTTTCTTGCTTATATTGTAATAAATTAAAACACAATTTACAGCATATTTTACTTACAATTTTATTGTATACATTTAAAAGCTTTACTCGGATAAAATAGATGCACCAACCAAAAATAAGTGTCTAACACATTTCTCATTAACAACATCTAAAATTATATATTTAAGTAAGGAATAAAATTTATATAAAAAGATAAATTTACAAATGCTATCTGATTTAAAGGGAATTATATAGGTAATCAGTGATTCCCAAACTTTAGAACAATTGCCTTGGTAAAAATATTGTGCAATCATTTTAGTACTGTATGAACAGTAACGCTACAATATCTGTCATTTGATTTAGCTGAGGTGTTGTAGCAGACATTTGAATCACCTTCCTAAAGTTACATGTGATTACATATACTAAACCATATTATATAAAGAAAGTACATGAAAGAGTTTGTTTATTGAATGTTTTGTATGCAAATTCACATGAGATGATGAAATAGATTTTCAAAAGACTTCTTATATATTTTTTTAATAATTGATATCCTTAAAAAGTGAGACCGAATTGCAGCTATACTGTCCATATAGATTTTTTTGCAATGCAGTTTTGATATAAAATATATTATCTATTTATATTAAATGCAATATAATGTAAAGGTACAGTCAGCTTCATAAGAAGTAACATTTTAATATCTTGACTCGAGTATAATTCAATATTTTTTGTACTTATTTATTGTAAATAATGCCAGGTAGTCACATTTTATGCTTAAGGGAGCAAACGAGCATACAGAACCCGGAAGATAAACTGCACCACAGCTGTTGTTATTCCAAAGGGACTAGAAAATATTCATTGGATTTCAATAGAAATGCATCCCTTTTAGGCAAAAATGGCGTAATGCGTCATTTTTTCGTAAGGGCAGACATTGTCGACAGTAACATACTTCATATTATATAAATACACTCGTTAACTCCCTGTGTCAAAAATGCTATTAATGGTTACCATAATTAAATGTTTATACCGGAATGGTATCTATCACTATGTAGCTGTTTGAGATAGTTTCATTTCGTTGTCAAGACATTATATATTATAAAAATATGTTTCCCTTACAAAATTGCTTTAAAAAATTCAACTACTTATATGCACTTGACTGTACCCCATTCAAACTAATTGGGAAACCACTGATGTTGAGTTTATATAAAATAAGTTTACAAGAAACGCTCAATGTTCGTCCAGATGTGCGTAGACACGTCTCAATTTCTCTCTCTTGTTTTTGTTCGCGTGTTTCTTCTCAAGTTTCCACGGCTTAGCTGTTTGCGCGCCGGCGGGCTGAGCTCCGACTACGCTGCAAGAAAATAAACTTTAATATAGTGAAATAACGTACCATTTCCATATCAGGTAAGTGCATAATTAACACGGAATATACTTCATATTTATATCCAAAACACTACTAATTAAATTTTACCTAATCAGTGAAATACAGCTTGACAGGTGTCACACTGGCTAACATACGATTTTTTTTATGTAATTTGGTGAAGAAAGCGATCTGTTCACTCACCTGGTGGAAAGTGATACGCCTGACCATAACAGATACAATGTTAAGGGGTATTAATGTAGTCATTATTTTCCGTCAACACAGCCCTGCGCCTGTCACCCGAGACGACAGATGTTAGGTGTCTCATACCCAGTAACTTAACAAGCTACAGTACCCTCATCCTTAAACACAGAAATGCAAACCACTCCTATTTCACGGGATGATATCTGGCACTGTGGTCTTACCTACCAAGACGATTCAGTATCGAGTCTACCACCTAGTAGTAGCAGTAGAATAGGGAATCAAAATCGATACTGAAAATGTTTGTTTTACTTATTTAAAAGCCAAAGTAGATGTAGTGAGAGAGACAGGACCACTAATGAAAATTATTCAAATTCACTAAACACAAAAAATTGGTGAAACGGCTGATTCATTATGCATTTAATTATACGTAATTATGTATATCACTATTGTGTTACATTTTCAACCAACATGCATCAAATTACTTTATAAGGAACTTCTTAAAATAATTGAGAATTAACTACAATTAACAACAATTGTTTTTTTTCTTTCTATCGGTTCTTAATTAGAAACTACAATTAATAACAATAGCTTTTTTCTTTCCGGCGATTCTTATTTGGTAACTACAATTAATAACAATTATTTTTTATCGGTTCCTTATTAGTAACTGCAATTAATAGCAATTGTTTATTCTTTCTATCGGTTCCTAATTAGTAACTACAATTGTTTTTTCTTTCTACCGGTTCCTAATTAGTAACTACAATTAATACAATTGTTTTTTCTTACTATTGGTTCCTTATTAGTAACTTAATTAATAACATTTTTTCTTTCTGTCGGTTCTTAGTTATTAACTACAATTAAAACAAATGCTTTTTGTCTGACAATTTGACATTCGGACAAAAAAAAAGAATTCAAAAGACAAATGTAAAAGCCCATAACCCCTAAGTGCCCAATAATAATCATTACTACAATAACAATGTCACAACACTGATCACCGTGATATAAAATTCATCCGAGTACATCCCTGCCATAGCGTCCACCCATATACCTAATTATAATACGGTCTGGGTAATTTTCACGATCGTTAACCCTCCGTCGACTCATAAAGAAGTTGGGACTTTATGATTAACACTTGGCTTGTTTCCAGGGCCATTCCATCCTCGCGCGGTTTATTTAGGTTTTCCTAACTCTAATTGATAATAACGCGCCAGTCTTTCATCCCGCCTCGTTATAAATGCGATATTTTCGTATGCACTTTTTACTTTTAAACGTGCACCGGTGAATTGTTAAGGAATGCCATTACACTCGTAAAGTTTCCGGGGGGGTCATATTTTTTAAAGTTTTCCTAGGTATTTGAGAAACCAGTGATGATCTTCCTATTAAAAGTATCTGCTGTTACTTTAGCGCTTTATTTTCGAATTCACTAGTTTGAGGCAAGATTACCCACTGCAGGATACAGGCCTCAGTACAGAGCATGGTTACGAGGCAATAAGGCATTAACTGGGTGCATCAAATGCAGATTGGTGGGTATTAACGATTACCATATTATTATTATTATTTGAGTTTTAGAGCTATTAAGGCTAATACAGATCTGTAGCCACCTCGAACAAGAAGATCTATTGTGACTCGTTCCACTTTTTGAATTGGTCTATAAATTGGGCACTTTTTCAACAAATTCAGAACCCCGCCACGATTACCACAATATTTGGTATTAAGTAATTTACTAAATGTCTCACTCTTAAGCCCGAAACTCAGTTATAACAAATGCATAACTGAAGGCGTTATTAAAGGAGAGACTTGGTAACCACGTAGGAAACGTACATTGAAAGCAGCCACAATCTTTCAGGTATAACAATATTTCATTTATTTTATGTTTTCGCGCTTTTCATGTTTGACATTTGCTTTGAGTTATTGGTTTTGTAATAAACTAGCTATCCGACGTTAAAAGGTTTATTTGATTAAAACATTTACGGAAATATCAGAACCTCATAAACTATCAAAATAGCCTAATACTTTGACACTTACCCCAAAACAGGTTTTCCTTTCACGTGTGCACTACTTTTCTGCATGGCGAAGAAAGTGCTGTCAATTTCAGCTGACTTGTTACGCCAGCCCTGCAAAAAATAGCTCATATTATAATGGCAAATTGTGAATATAAGACCACTCTTTGTAATAAGGATCATTATCTATGTATTTATTTGATATACCAATGTCAATTTGTTCAGTTCATGTGTGTATAATCTGTGATAACCTGGCCCCTTTACTAAAATAACTTATACAGAGTTGTGTTGTCTTTTCTTCTAGGTTTAAGGCTGAGACTTATCTAGCTTCGCCAATTACCTGGTAAAGCTGCCAGGCCAAGCTATCTGCAGCCAACAGCAGTAATACCGATTACTACTGTTGGCTGCAGCTACTGAGCTACGGGTTCCAGATCAGGACTTGGACGTATTGTTTGTCTCCCATATGATGTAAATTTGGACTCTATACAAGCATTCAATGTTAAACCTCCTTTTAATATAAAAGTTTTTAGTTAAAGTTTAATTATATATAGTGCATTAGATTTTGGCTGACGAAATGGTAATACATTCTCACACTGGTATAACTATGATTGACCTCATATAGTTAACTATACTATATATTGGTTGAGCGTCGGCGGCTCACTCGTGTGGACTGTTGCCCTCCGATCTGGACGGTACAGGTTCAAATCCTGCCATGTCGAATGTCTTTTCGAAATATCGAAATTATATTCGACGCTCTTACGGAGAAGGAAAACATCATGAAGAAACCTGCGCACGCCTACAAAAGGAAGTCGGCCAATCCGCACGCGGCTTGTTTGGACGACTAAGGGCCACCCGTTACGGGTAGGCTCGTGCCCCTCGGTGGGGATGTTATAATAGCTGATAATGATATGCTGCTAATAGATTAAATAGACAAATCCTCTGGTTACTTAAAATGTCATTGGCGTTCAAAAAAGGTCATAAGAACTTTTGTTACAATTTCATCCGAAGTTGGAGCACAAGAAAAACAAACACCAGTCAAACTAGAACAGTATCTGTCTCCGTTTATACAACAGTTTAAATAATAGCTTAGCGTATTCATGTGTCGACATAAAACGCCCACGTTGTATAAAACAACGGCCGCAGACAACGGATGACTGTCATTTGTCATCGATCCCGCGGGTACCGTAAAGAAACGTGTAGTGACCGCCGAGTGGGCGGAGACACTAGTCAGTAGAACAGCGGTGAATCTAACACGTTTGGTGTTGCTATTCTAGGGGAGATACAACTTTATTTGTTTGATCTTATGGTATCAAAGCGTCGGTGGCTCAATGGTGTGAACTGTCACCCTCCTACCGGGAGGGCTGAGGGCACTTAAAAGTGTCTTGTTAAAACTTAATTAAATATTCATAGAACTTTGACTCTGTTGTGAGAGAAAATGGTTTATATTTATAGGAAATATATGCAACACTGAGTTATAAATAATAAATAAATATCCACTGACATTCACACAGCGCCATCTAGCCCTAAACAACTGATAAACATACTTATATAAATTTTTTTCGTAAATGCATACATATTATACATAGAAAACACCCAGACCAATACAAACAGACATGTTCATGCACACAATTGTTGGTACTGCCCGGATATTGCAGCCGACGTCTCAACCGCAAATCCAAATGGGCCGCCAAAATTATTAAACTACATGTAATACAGAAACAAAAGTATGTTGTAGACTTGGTTAAGCGCGAGTCGGACTCGCCCGTGGAGGGTTCCACAGCAGCAAGTAACATAAAATAAAACTATTTTTATTTACTTAGGCACCTTCTACAGCATAAATATGAAAAAATTGCGGTTAAAATCGTTCAAACTAAATTTCGTTGTTAGATTGTTGGTCATGTATTGTACGATTCACGAAAGAAGACTATGCGCAGAAGTCATTTTTAGGTCCTATTGGGGGTACGGCTGAGGGGCGGGAGTAATACTGTAAGAGCGGGGCAACGCCATTGGTCGGCGCGCGTCTGAGGACAAGGTTGCTCTATCGCTATTCGTCTATATTGAATTTGGCGCGCTGACAGTACTCTAGAATACAGTCGGAAGGAAAACTGTTTCGTTGCATTTTATTATTTATTGTTTTTTTTTTTTGTTTGCTGAGCCATTCATTGAAATTCTCTAGTGTATGTTGCTTGGAAAAGCCAGGCAAGAAGGATGATATACGAGTTTAAATATATTTTGTAAGTAGATTGTTGACAAGGTTTCGCAAGTCTTGCAACTTTGTTGAAAAAATTAAATCTATATATCCACTTTTAATAAATCTATAACAGACATAATAAATAAAAAATATTGGATAAATTTGAATAGAAAAACAGAACCATTAGCTATATTTTGAAATACTTGTCGGTACTTTGCTGATTATACTATCCCATGATTATTTGTTATATTTCTACATGATTGATTATTATTTTTATGAAGAAAAATATTGTTTCACTATCATTAAAATATTATTTTCCTTTTACGCTTAAAGAAATACTCTATAGATAAATTTTTGATAGAACATGGTCATAATATTTTCCGTGTCCCACCTTACCATCCGGATTTAAATCCTATAGAAATGGCTTGGGCCTCCGTAAAAAGTTATGTAAGTAGCAAAAACGTTAAGTGTTAACATTTATAATAGAATTCGATTATATGAGTTCATTAAAATAAAAATATTATTTTGATGTAAGTATTTTGTTCATTAGTGTACATGCTCAGACGGCCGCCATTTTTGGTCTTCTTTGGTGAATCGTACTATACATCATGTATTTTTTTCGATTTTATCAACCCCATAGTTTAGAAATTAAGGGTGGGGACACACTTTTTTCAACTTCGGAAGTGTCTTCCGCTCCAGACAAACTTGACAAATCTATATGGGTTCCGTTTTTGCCATTTGGCTACGGAACTCTAAAAATCAGTTTTAGTTCAAATACCTCGTCCATTCTAGTTTCCCTCGGCGTAGGTTTCCTCTTCTCGGACCTCTTCTCTTCGATCATCTGGTCCAACGGCAGCGGCTGGGCCCGGTGGCAGCTGGGCCCAACGTAACCGACCGCTAGCCGCGTCCTTTAGTAGGAGACGAGCTGATCGCGATTGATCCGGTTGTCCCGCCGCGGTCATGAAGCCGCGATTATCTAGAGATCAGATATCATCATCAGCCTAAACCACATTATTAATAAAGTGTGATTTGCAATGAGGCATATATATATCTTTAAAAAAAATCTGTCCTGTCGTCCCTGTTAAGAGACAGATCTTCAGCTTATATCATTCTACTTCAGAGATTGATTTTCCCAGACTCCTTAGCTGTGGGGAGTTAAGATATCTCTTCAGTGGACTATTGCAGTCCACTGCTGGACATATGTTTCCCCAATTTTGCGCCAGATATCCCGATCCTTCGCTATCGCAACGATCTTTCGCAAGTCGTCAGTCGGGCTGGAACGTGTCAGTTTCCTAGATGAATATAGGTTTCCATGGAACCATGGTTCATCATCATCATAACCAGTGGCGTACACAAACACAATAAATAATTTACATTTTTGTCAAATTAAGTGCTGTTCTTGACAGCAGATCGCCTATGGTTTTGTAGTAGAGGAAAATGGGCGAGTAAGTGGGAAGTGCACGCCATTGGTCGTCACATATCTCAAGGTAAAATCCTAAAAAATAATGTATGAATGAGATAAAAAGCATACTTACATGCGTGCGCTGTAAGTATCTGCTTAAAGTCCAGCACCTCTTCCCCCGTCTGCGGCAGTAACAAGCCGTATTTCTGTTCGAACGTATGCTTGCTCACCAACTGGCAAAGACGAGCCATGGCAGCGTCATGAGATCGCATCTATGGAAAAAAACAAATATAAATAAATAAATACGAATAAATATCCACTGACATTCACACAGCGCCATCTAGAACCAAGTTAAGCGTGAAGCCTGTAGTATAGGTACTAAACAACTGATAAACAGTTTTTATATAAATTTTTCTGTAAATACATCCATATTATACATATAAAACACCTAGACCATTACAAACAGACATGTTCATGTACACAAATGTTTGTACTAAACTATAGATACATTGTTCGCTTCAAACCCATAGAAGACATGGCCCATGGTGGTAGACTCGATACTGAATCGTCTAGGTAGGTACCACCGCAGTGCCAGATATCGTCCCGTCAAATAAGAGTACTATGCACTTTTGTATTTCAGGATGAGGGCACTGTAGCTAGTAAAATTACCGGGTATAAGAGACCTAACATTTGTTGTGTCGGGTGACGGACGCAGTACGGCATTGATGGAAAATATAATTTATCAGTTGTTGGTCTCCTTCATTTGCCACTCTGTAATGGTCAGGCGTGTTACTTACCATCAGGTGAGCGTCCTGACCGTCCTCTACACTTCGTAACATAAAAAAAAATCACAGTTGTGCGTTAGGACTCTTAGTCATGTAAAGAGCACAAGCCTCATAATTAACTACGAAATTATCAAGAAATTGAATAAGCATATAAAATCACGACAATATGAATTGATGTAAGGGCATAGTCGACCTAACATATTTTTTAGATAAAAAAAACAATCGAGATTTTATATTTGAAAACCATATGGTGTTATGTTAGAGACGTAGGCTACACAAAGGGGTCCGGATTTGATCCCTGGGCAATACATATTTTTGTGTTCATAAACATGTCTGAACAAAACATATAGGCATAAGTTTATCCATTGTTGAGTACCCATTATACAACCTCTGCCTAAATTGGAGCAAGATGGCGCTGTGTAATAAATGTCTTCATATTTACATATATTTTTATATACATTTTACATACCTGATCAATGGACAAGACCGCCGTGAGCATAAGGTCGGGTGCAACAGCATACGCTGGCAACACTAATCCGGGGCAGTCCAGCAACTCAATGTCGTCGTCAAGTATGAGTGATTGATATGGCGAGTGTGCCCTGGCATTGAACTGACGCTCACCTAAAAAAGGAAAAGAACATTACATGCCTTTATCGTCTCACTGCAGGTAACAGGGCTTCAATGCTTGATGTTGGCTATGTTAGGTGTTTCCCTACACGATACGGTTCGGAATGATGACATTAGTAAGACGATGTGGCAGTGGGCAGGTCACATAGCGCGTAGCACCAATGGTCGATGGGGAAGGAAAGGAAATTTACTTCAAAAAAACTATTTGAACTTGTAGAATACTCACCCTTCTTTGTTGCATTAAAACTTGACAGTACTAGATTTTCCTACATTTGGGTATCCAATCATACCCCAGATAGTCTTGGGGATTCTTAAGAGTGGTCACTTTTTGTTTCTTCAACAATTCCAACATAACATATCTCTGCCAAATATT